>JACJUY010003875.1:0-41215 GCA_014220935.1 Platorchestia sp. MABIK | reverse complement strand
TACTAGACTTAAGAAACATTCTACCTCTGTATCACCTGTGGTAAATAAATTGTTTAAATTGTTTAAACTTCAAAGTTAAATATCTCGAAAACTAAGCATTTGCGAGCACAAAGTCATTTGTGTTAAACGTCTTAGGCGTTTGTGAAGGATAGGACTGCAACCGATTTTCCAATTTTTGTTACTTGAATATTGGTAATTAGATCGGAGTAAACAATTTTTTCCATGCACTTTCCGTCGCAAATGAGTATTTAACGAGTTATAGCTATAGCTTACCTACCGCATTTCTATTCTTTAATGCGCGGGAAAAATCGGTTTGAGGGGAGGACCTTAACGGACTCTCCCTTCCGACGGTTGTAATGCGCTTGAATGATCATTACGTTAGGTTACTTCAGGCTACTTTAGGTTGAATTAGTTCAGTTACGTTACATTACGTCAACGCTATAACTCGTTAAATACTCATTTACGATGGAAAGCGCTTAGAAGAAAAATTGTTTATTTCGATCTAATTACTTATATTCAAGCACCAAACACTGGAAAATCGGTTACTGTTCTCTCCTTCACATTTACCACGTCTAAAAAGGTACCTTATTACTTACATATGGCAACAAAATTTTCAAAATTGTTGACAACAGTAAAATTAACATTGTCCTTCAATGCACCTACAATGCTCAAATCTGTACGTAATTTGGGCAACAACGCGTGCTATTTGACAAGACATTCTGCACTTTACTGGACTCGAATTTTATGTCTCAGAAATGCAATAAACCTTCTAACTTTAAATTTTATGTGCAGGTTGATTGAGAGCCCAGCATTTTTTGTCCACCTCTCGACTGGCACACCAGCCTATCGATTGAAAAATAAATTTTAATCTCAGTAGAATCAAATTTCAAAATGGAAAAGCAGCGAACCTATATTCAAACAACGCATGTTCCAATTTTTTGCACTGAGCAGCAGACATCGCTTTTGTCAGTTACAAAACACAAGTTGAAACCAAAAGCTGCCATATGGATGCACATGATCCCTTACCCGGCAGAAACGTCTCACCAACTTTGACTTTTTCAGCTCATCCAAAACTTAATGGATCAAAAATGACCGCAGATTTACACGTCAATTTAGAACCCTTCTTAGCTGTCAACGAGTCCACTATTAACAATTATGTTAAAATCAATACCAGATTCGCCTGAAAATGAAAAGCTTCCTCCATAAAAAAAAGTCGTGGAGGAAGAGGTCCGAGTCACCCGCGCACATACACATAGCACAACACAGCCTATTTTGACCTTCCGTTCGAATGGGGAGCTATTACGGCAAAGCGCCCTCGAGTGCGAGACTTTTTCTTTTTCTGTATCTGCAAATTTTCTCACAAACAATTTCTTCAGCACGTGATGCAAGGGTATGGTATTGGGTCTTATTGGAGAGGGGTTGGATTGTAACTGCAGAGTACTGAATAACCAATACTTAAACCAGAACCTTGAATAAGAAAGTGGGAATGTCCGTTATCTCTCATCTAGATTTAGGTTTGCACCATCATATTTGAATGATGAAATCTATCTTCAACCGAACAAATTTCCAAACACGCAAGAACCTCATTCAAGCATATTTTCATTACTTAACTAGAGATGATTAAACATGAAGTCAAAATAAACCAGTGTTTTGCACCCAATTTAAAGTAAGCAGCTGAGTTGCTCGTGCATTATTAAATAAAACGAAACGTCACCGCCTAAAGGCTGTTATTGAATTTACAGTACTTTGATGACCGGGTTTGCTTTCTGTCACGTTTCACACCAGGATCATGTATGTTACTTAGAGGGTCTAATTTTAACCAAGTTAATGATTAAAAGCTTTGTTCAACTTCCTGTTTCGCCAGGTATGCAACTCAAAATTAAAGGTGAAAATAATAGTAGATTAATCAATTGATTCAAAATACTGTGGAATCCGTGGATTCGTTTAAATTCTGGTGACACTGAAGCTTAAAGTAACTGAACTTTTTTTAGGCAAATTGGAACGAGTGTAGAGTTATATTTATTTCAAATGCTTTTGAACTAATATAAGTGCCGATCAAGTCACTTTTTGTGCAAAATTAGGATGCATTTCTTTTGCCATCAAATATATTTCAGTTTTTCACTTTAATTTGCTTTCCAGAAGATACAATGGTAGACAAACGGTCACAGGGTCACTGGCGAGCCTGCTGTTCAAGTCATCTACAATCCTCTTTTTCATAGTCCAGAGTAGCCATTGTTGGGTCTGTGGTCCTGGCTATCATTTTCAAAAATCTTGGTCGTCTGAGCAGCAACGATGCACTGCATACTGATTATTATTAACGAAGGCCTTCGCAGTGTACAAAGTGCTTCTTTCAAAGCGTATATTTGCTTTCTCATCCCTATGAAGATATCTTACAATGAATAAAAAACGATGAAGAACGAACATTTAATGTTTTGGAAGAAAGACAAATATAAGTATAAGCTTTCGTTTAAAAAAAAAATATGTTATTGAAACGCATTCACCCTACAGTTCATTAATTTATAGAATAAAAGGGTGACTATTGACGACGAGCAAACCTTTCCTCAGCTCGAATTACTGTAATAATTTGATTGACTGTCAAAGTTGACACTATTCACCACCACACAATGAACACTAAATATGCACTCACGCACAAAGCAGCACATGAAGCGTTACTTCACTCGAAGTCTGCACAGAAATGGCACGTGACGAGCGCGACCAAATATTAACTGTGCGCGCCCGATTGCTGACCTGAAGTTTTTGTGCTTTGGATAGCTATCGATTGGTCCTACATCTTTTTTCCAGCCGAGTCTAGAGGCAAGCCGCAGATCCCACTCGTTAGAGAATGCAACCAAATTTTGCTCAAGAGGGATTTTCGCGTGACTGAGACTAGTACGCTCGAAAGGTTCTCAATCCCATGCACAAAATTATGTCAAAGAAATTCCAAAGCTTAAATACATTTCCAAGTTTAAATTCTGAAGCCTTTGTCTGCGATGCCTCAACAATGGCACCATTGGCTCCTCAAGCAAACCAAAAATAAATTCAATAGAAATGAGCTTAGAGAAAACTCACATGACAAGTCGTTTCATATGGGAGATAATTTCAAGTTTCCTATTAACAACAGAAAATCAGTATCAAAAGTAAAAATAAATTCATTGATAAAAACCGAGAGCTTGGCATGAAGATCAATCCAGTCACAACAGAACTACTTAAAGGATCACCGTGACCATCTATCACAGGCTGGTTCTGGCACACTTGACCTTCACAGCGTTGAATGCTTCCTTCAAATAATCTCTCAGCTAGGCTTTTTGATATAAAAGTCCATTTGGTGACTCCACTTCATTCAACGCATTTAAACGTAATGGATTTTAATCCGGAGAATAAGACGACCAAATGATTGATGATTAGGATGGTGATGATGCCAAGCACGAATTTCGATGCAGCTTATTCACTTACGATTCTGCTAATACTAGTTCATTGCAGCTTCATTTTACAATTTCAACCTCGTATTGATTAACAGTCACAATATGGTTCACTTCCACAAACAAATAGGGAGTAAACTCAGAATCCATCGCATTTCGTCAGATTTACTAAACAAACATTTCTGAAAATATTTCAATGTGAGATTTGAGAAAGAAAAACACGGCCATCTAGCCCTTAATTTGAACAACATCAATAGGGCAACCATACTCGCCTTGGGCAGCGTTAAGTTCAATCGGTTGCTTTTCATACAGATGGCAGATGTCAAGAGTTAATATACAGTTAACCTAGACCATTTGGAACCGTTGCACATGCAAATACTGTGTAGAGTTAATATACAGTTAACCTAGACCATTTGGAACCGTTGCACATGCAAATACTGTGTAAGGTTTAGATTAGATTATTAGTTAGTTTAAGCCACCCTATCAGCAACAAATGCGATCCAAAGAGAGGAAGAAGGAAGGCACCATTTAGTATGGAGTTAAGGGAACGCGGAATCTATGCAGAAAGGGCATAGAAACAGTAAGTTGAGAAAGAAGTTCATGAAACAAGATAAAAGTTGAAGAAGAAAGTAGTAGGTGCTCAAAAACAGGACAGCAGTGAACCGAAAAAAGGTGGTCCTTACACAACAAAAACATTTTATTTCAACAAAAAGAAGGCCGACCTAACTCTGAGCTCGGGCCCTCACATTTTCCCCCTGGGAGCGCTAATTTCAATAGATACAATAGTTGTATCCCCTTGAGGGGGTGCTGTACCCAAGCAGGGATATTATCTTTAGAAAATCAATCATTTTTATAAACCAAAACAAACGTAGCTAAATGGTGAAAATAATTTAAGTTTTACGCTGATAAAATGACAAAAAGCTCATATCCACATGATCCTAAGTTCCAGGAGAGAAGCACATGAAGTACACTGAAACTAAAAACTAAACCTAACGTGGACAACAATTATCGAATGCGGTGAGCAATCAGAACACGCCTAACACACAACTCCTCGAGATGCCTTGAATAAAATATATTCTCAACACGTGACTACGATAGACAAAACTAAGGTTTGATATCACATTCAAACGTAATTCATTTTTTGCAATTTTCAACATTGAAATGATCAAAAGATTAATTGTTGTGAGCACTAATTTGATTTTGATTACCATTTTAATTATTTTCATAATTATTTAGATTTAAACTCGCTTTTCATTGAGTTTATATGCAAATACAGTGAACTCCACGTGCGGTCTACTAGTTTAGTTGGAGTAACCGCTGGTGGGTCACACTGCGGTCAACGTGTTAAGGAAGAGCAGATCATTTTTTTATAGTTAGTTAAAGCTTTTCAAGCACGAAAAAGGTGATCTCAAGAGACGAAAAGGGAAGGCATCATTTAGTATGGAATTCAGGGAACGGAGAATCTTTGCACATGGTGCGTCTCCACATCCTACGCATAGAAACAGCAAAACTGAAAGAATTTTCTGAAACAAGATGAGCATTGAAGACGAAAGTAATCGGTGAGAAAATGAACCGCAGGTAACTGAAAACATTATCGGTAACGAAAGAAAAATCTATTTCATTTCAACGAAAGGAAGACGTACCCAATCTTCAGATCAGGACTTCACATCTTACTCTTGGGAGCGTTAATTTCCAAAGATAAAAAAGTTATATTCCCCTGAGGGGTCAAGTGAGTGCATTTGAAACACGAAAGTAAGTGATGGTGCACCCAATATTTCTCAGTGCGCTAAAAGTAGAACACGCAGCTCAAAAAAAATCGAGCAATGTATAAAAAAATGCATGATACATGAACATCACCTTGTAACGTCAGGTAGTTATTCGAGGCCGAGTAATATACCAATAAAGTAAACTCTAACAGATCACTAACATCCTTCCAGATTATAGGTGCTTTGTCGAGAACAGTTTTAATGCAGGCCAAGTCTTTCAGCAGGGTATTAGGGATCCTAAAATTGAGCCACCGAAAGTGGCAGTTACTATGAACCAATATCATAAGCACCAGGAATGATTTCATCGAGTTCTCCTACACCAAAGGATTTTGTAAGCTTAGTAAATATAAATACGATCAGAAAATAAAACAGCTTTGCATTCATATTAGAATTTAGTTTTGAGGATGAAAACTTCTGTGAAGTGAATCACATTAAAAATTTCAACAAATTATCATAGTCTTCAACACAAACTCTGGATTTCACAAGATTCGCTTGGTGCAAGAATACATTTCTCACATATAACATTTATAAAGCTCTAGCATATTTGTACAGTGAAAATAGCACACATCTGCCTTCCCTGGACAAGGTGCTTACAGCGCTCATTTACACCAGCAGCAAAACAGACGGAGTTTGCGTGAGCTCACGCAGATTTTCTGATACTACGCTGTTCGTTCGTGCATAACACATGGTCGAAACTAAAAATCCGCTAAGCAAAAAACAAATCAAATTGAAACAAAAAATCTCATTCCAAGGATCTGGACCCTACAGAACTATCTTCCTGAATTAAAACAGTAACGCTAGTAGCGTTGTTAGATTAAATGACAGTAACATAGCTTCAACGTCTACAAAAGCGCGCATTCCTAGCTCAAAGATTTCTTAATAAAAAACATGGCAACAAAACTTTAACTCATCGCATCATGAAAAATGTTATTTTTTCAATACTATTTTTAGCAGATACTTCAACAAAACATTTCACCTAGAAATAAGACATTATCAACGTGCATTCACAACACTAAAATTAATTGTTCTGCTTCACACTTCTACACTTGAGACAGACTACAGTCTGGACCACAACGAACTAAAACATCGAACAACTATGGTTACAGATCAAATATATCTGGTCATCCTAGCAGAAGTTTCTCGCTTATTTTTTACTAACACTTCAAAACTATGATCTATATTCAAGAAAGTCAGGTCCCTAAAAAATAATCGAAGATTCTAAGCTACCACAGAACAGCGTTCAGCTTCCTGATCGCACATTCCAAGTCAGAGAGCGTAGACTAGACAGTGCACACGCTTCGCTGCATCATTGCAAGACTGTCATAACTTAAAAATTTCAAGCATAGAGTTACACTGTTTATATTAAGAATGCTGAACTAATTCTGCATCTTTCTTGTTTATTTAACAATCAAATGGAGCCCTATTTACCCAATCACGATGATAAGTTTTGTTGATTTGCGTAAAATTATTCCAGTTACATGACTCAGACATTTTAAAGTGCTTCTGAAAAATCACAGAATTAGAGTTACGACAGTCTTGCAATGGTGTAGCGACCTCACCTGCACACACGGTAGCTCCGACTTGATTAGATGTGAGAAGTTCTGAATATGCGTCAGTCCGCACAACTGATCGAACTAAAAAGCAGAAATTCAAGTCCTTGCGGAATAAAAAAAACGTGTCACAGACAAAACGCAATACAAAAACAACTCGTGAATACTCGCAATATGATAACTATTACAGAAAGAGATCCTGGAAAATATCGAAAACACTCACATTAATCTAAACTTGCAAGCACTGAAACGCAAAAAAAAATCGCTTCAGATAAATACAAAAATATATCATATCATACCTATCATTAAACACAAAAACTGTCATTGATAAGGACTTCATAACCCTCATTTAGGAGGAGGCTTGAGACCTCTAACACTGAGGTTGTACACGACATCTTCTGTTTTCTTGAGCGAGTACTTGAGCTCGTCGTAGGTCTTCCTGAGGTAGCTGTTGCGGAGGTGCAGGAGCGTGTAGCCAGCGTGCAGCTCACGCAGGAACTGGTTCACTCTGTACGGCAGCGCGAAGTTCTCTGACGCCATGGAAAATGATTTAAATTACCAGAAGGATAAGGAGAGAACGTGGACTTCAGAGTACAGGTAGTTTTAAGTTGTAACTCGAGTACTTCACCAAATGATACATTGGTAGTCGTCAGGAAAATTTTGCAATGGTTGGAAGCACGACTCCAAGAGGTAAAAATATGTAATTGGGATAAAAATTCGTTGCCACAACCCCTCAGAAAATACAAAAGTGTTCAGAAAATAAGGGTAAATTTTACTCATAAGTTACCTAACGATAGAGCTAGTGCTGTCGATCAAGAAAGGGCCGATGGACATGCAAAGGCGCTAAATCCCCGACGTACAAATGTTAACATAGATCATAAGATTATTTCAGTTCAAGGTTCCCTAACTAGAATGAAAAAGAAGGCACCCTTTAAAATGAAAATACGGGAACAAGGAATCTATGCATTAGGTATGTCTCCACGTCTTGTGCACAGAACCAGCACAATTGAAAAAATTTATTATTAAACAAGATGAGAGTCGAAGGAAGTAATGTGTGCAGACAAAAAGGACAGCAGTTAGCTGAAGAAATATATCCGTAATAAAAACCTACTTCATTTCAATACAAGGCCTACCTAACATTCAACTCGGGACCTGGCATCTTTCCTCAGGAAGAGCTAGGTTTAATAGATACAATAGTTCTATCCCCCCAAAAAGGATATTTGCTTTGTAAATCTTTGCGCCACTACAAAAAATTCATTGTCAAAAAATGTGTACAAATTGTCTTGCAGTGAAATATAATTACATCTCGACAAGGAATAACCAACGAAAGAACTACTTGCTTATACTTATGTAACCTCTGAGCTTAATTATCTAGGAGCCTTGAATACAAAACGTGCTTACCGCAGGCAACAGCATTCACAGAGAGACGAGCCAGCTCTGATCCGATTTTGAGTGTCCCTATGAGAAAATCCTCCAAGTCTAAGAACAAGGCGTTGAATGCCTCGGGCTTCCGGCGCGTAGAATTAAGTTCACCACCCGCCAGGGTTAGACTGGACAAGCTCGAGGTCACTTTTGCCTCATTCTTTTCTGAAATGGAGTCCTCAGACACGCAGGGAGCTGCGGCGTCTTCTCCAAGTCGAGGTGACGGAGGCGCCAGCACCAGCTCCGTGCCCTTGGCCGACGTGGACAATAGTGCAACCGGCCGTAGGTCTTCATGAAGAGGACCAGGAGGATTGACGCGGTGCGATGCATCGCCTTCATTTTCGTCGTCCTTCAAAACTCCTGCGGTGCCTATACATTTTTTGAAGATCGCATCTGGGGTCTGTTGGGCATCACAGGAATTTACTGCATCTGAGTCGCTCTCATTTTTTCCGGTGGTGGTGTCTGTTGATTTAGAACTATGCTTATCTTCGGGAGAAAATACATTCAATCCCAACAAAGACGCGGCTTCTTCAAACTTCACCAATCTGAAATTACGTGAGACGTGTATTTTCACTGTGGAATAGAAACTGTACACATACTCTGAAAATGTAAGATAAGTAACAGATAAATTTGAAAATTTCCATTATTCTTGATATTATATTAGTTAGAATAGATTAGATATTAGTTTAAGGTTTCCTAACCGCAACAAAGGCGTTCCAAAGAGAGGAAGGAGGATGGCATCATTGAGTGTGGACTCGAGGAAAGGCGGAATCTATTCAAAAAGTCCATAGAAACAGCACGTAGAGAAAAAGTTCATGAAACAAGATAGGAGTTGAAGAAGAAAGCACCAGGCGCTGAAAAACAAGACACCAGTAAACTAAATATAGATGGTTCGTAACAAAACGAAAACCTACTCTATTTCCCCAAAAAGAAAGCTTACAAAACCTTCAGACATATTCCACCTGGAAGCACTAATTTCCACAAGTACAATAGTTGTATTCCCTGAGGGGCATTAGTTAGAATTAGTCTCCCTTGCTACAACAGACGCAACCTCATGAGAGTGAAGAGAATGTACCATTTCGTAGAAACCGTAGAAAATGGGGAATCTATGCACAAAGTTTTCCCAAACAGGAAACCCGGGGCATTGAAATGGCAAGTTAGGACGGAAGATGAAAGAAAGACAAAGCAGAGATTGGTAAAAAGGTATTAAAACTTTAAAATCAAAATGGACACAAAAGAGAAGACCCGAAAGCCTGTCTACAGCTGAGGAAATCTGCCATATCACCCCAGGTTGTACCAGTCCCTCACAGCATAGGCAAGCCTGACTAACTGACCCTATTTTCTATCCTATGTTTCTTGAGGAGTTACTCTTCATGGTACACCTCGCAGCAAGGTTCTGGTCAGCACCACTTCACTTCTGAACGAAAATTATGGATTTTTGGCTCCGTTTATGCACTTTTACAAGCTGAGCATAACTGGTCCAGCGATGTACACTTTTTTCCATTACGTTGAGCAACTTGCACCTGATATTCAGAAACTAAGTGTCAATCCACAAACATCTCAAGAATGCAACACTGCTCACCGGAACATTTTCAACGTTCAATGTTTTATATTGCTTTATTTGACCGGTATACATAAAGATTCTTCAAAATCGCTCAAAGAATACTCAATCATGATAACTCGTATATCTAGTCTTTGCTCAATGGCTAACTTCCCCAATCCAACTTGCCATTCGGCCCGTTAATGATGAACAATTTTTATGATGACAATCCTACTCAATTTTATCCAAGAATTACATCACATATATGTACATTAAGGATGATCAAATGGAACTAAACGATATTGTCTTTTTCCAGCAAAGGACTGAAACAATGTCCTTGAAGGTAAACTACCCATGGGATATCTAAATTATTTGATTGAACTACAAAATTTGAATCGACACAGTACTTTCACAAACTAGTCATTATCATCAATAAATCGAATATATGTTACACATTATTCATACAAGCATTTTAATAAGGCAATACGCACCAGATTGCAGCAAAAGTTCTGAGTCTTTTCAGAGCAGGGAAATATTTTAGAAAGCATTAAAACCAATACATTCATTAGTTTTCAAAATAAGATACATTCATTTTAATGTCATCTCATTTGCAAATTTGGCCTCTTCAATATGTATCTCAAATAGAACTAGTTTTGTTTTCATTTTGAAAACTTCATTTCAATCTCTTCTCTTGAAGCGATCCTTAAGACTATATAAATGATGGTGTAAGCTTTGGAGGAAATGATACTCTAATGTAGCAAGAGAGTGAGAACATGGTGATATCTAATGGAGATGGAACATTATTTACCAATCAAACTCTTCAAGAGTTTGGTAATGACTATTTCATTACAGGGCTTACGGTTGTCATGATGCAACATTACTCCTTTCCTGTTGACCAATGGAGGATGTTTTTCTACAAAGGTTTCTCAAATGTCAGAGCTGTTGTCAATGTCGGAGTTTATGGTTTGTTACCGAAGAGCCCCTAGTGGATAATTCATTTCAAGTTTCACCATTCGCTCAACAGAACCTTCAATAGCTGTGAGTCATTTCAAGGTTGAAAGACAGGCTTTGCTTTACGGTAACCCCTGGCCTTTTACTCATTATTGTACAGGACCAATCTTTTCTCTTCAATAAAGGTTTTTACTAAAAAAGTGAAGTACACCAGTCAACGAGTAATTCAAAATCGTTTCCTCAAGTCACGTGGTACTCATTTTTTCAACTTTCGAGATCATAGCCAAGCTTTCATTTCACAAAAGAAAGTCTATATGATTGATATTTGCTCAATTGTCAAGTGGTCATAGTGGGATGTTCAGCAGCAACAGCTTATAATTCCTTAGAAGCAAGCCTCTTCAAGCGTCCATCTCCAAATTAATCAATTACACTGACTTCAATTCTTTTAATATAGAAAAAACCTTCAGCATATTGTTTCAATTCCTACAACAATTTCATATATGGAGTGATTTTATGCTGAATAACATGTTACATGCGAGTAAGCGCTTCACTTGGATTACGCATTTCAGGCCATTACAAAATAAACATTTAACCAAATTACATTGTATACCATCTGAGGCAATCAAGTTGTTTCATCAGAATAGATGACAAAACAAAAAGGTGAATTTGCCAAATCACGTTATAGACTACTGTTTTAAAAACGCTTAAAACTTTCGAAGCTGATAAACAACGAAGCTGAACTGACCTGTTCTCTGAGAGGTATATCAAGAGCGCAACTGCCATCACTAGCCTCTGAGTGGACATCTTGAAGAGCCCGTTGTACCTAGGGAACAGAACACCATACACAGATATTTGTAAACACTAGCCAACAATTATTCATCACCAGCAGCAGATAACTTAGAGGACTGTACGATGTATACGCAATAACCAATAACAATTAGTAAAATAAAATAAATGTAGTATTTAGTTATTTGCTGAGCTGTGCATTTCAAAGTGTAAAAATTAAGTACTCTTGTAATTATTGTAAAGTTTTGAAATTAAAACACCAATGGAATGGCCTCAGCTACCAGTACCAGTTAGTCAGTTGTGCACATCTCTTTCTACAGTAGTCCTTGAATCAAATACCTGCACAGAAGGGGCCTGGCGTTTGTCAGACTTCCATTCTTGGAAAACGTCTTATGTCGATTTTCAATGTGAGTCAGAACTCACAAAGTGCATACATCGCTCATTGGGAAAAACAGCACAAGTCGAAATTCTTGATTTTTCAGGAGAAATGATTTTAACTTTGCAAACTGCTTTATGGAATTAGTTTTGATCAAAGAAAGAAATCCTTCCTCTCGGTCAATTTTGAAGGTGCAGTTATGGTGGTTTTACCAAAATATGCAGAACGAAATGGCAAATTTAACAGTATGGATAAGTAAATTTTTCAAAATTTTATTACGGTTCAACCAAAATACGTAGAACTAAATGGCAAATTCATTTGGATAAGTCAATTTTTCAAAATTTTGAGTTATGACGTTCTTTCCAGTGAGCAACATGTAACTCTGCCACTTGTACAATGGTAGCCTCCTATGTTCCATCCCTGTTTACTACCACAGGACATATTCATTCACTTCACCAATCAAGGCAGTTCTGCATCTTGCCTTGTGTTTCTTCCCGGGGGGTTAAGATGTATGTAGGAGAAATTGTTCTACTCAATGACCCAGCACTTCTTTTACTACTCCTTATAAAGGAGTTGAAAACATTTATTATCATAAATGAATCCTTTGATTGTAGTATTTCTCATTTTGAAAAGCTGAATTGAGATGCTTCTTTCATTCATTCACTCACTACATCACAAGGGTTTAATGTCAAAATGACAGAATAAGATATTGATATATTAATGCTGTTGTCCAATAGACAAATGGTTGTAGGTCAGAAATGCTGTCAACCAAGAAATCAGGGTAGTTTTGCTTTTTTGGGGATTGCATCCCAATGTGCTTAACGTAATAATCTGATCAAAATCAATCAAGTTTAGCACTAAATTTATTTATTTAAATACTATTTGACCACCAAATCCTAGATTTGTAAAGTACTTTCTCTATTCATAAATGAAACAAAACCTAAACAAGAAAAACCAGTTCAGTGACATGTGTGACAAAATCTTGAGACACATAGGTTCCTCCTACCAGCACAGCAGGAGTCACTGATCAAACCTGTAAAACTGATCCCGAGGTATGACATTTTGAAGGCTGGTGTAGGCTGCCCTTGCTTTCTCTAGCTCTAATCTGATGCTGGAGCATGTTGCAGATATGTTCTGGAAAATAAAACTCATTTGTGAGCACTCTATATACAAAAGGTAAAACTCAGAATCACAAAACATTTAATATGGGATATACAGTGGACCCCCACTAAATGACATAAATCTGTACCGGAGTTGGGATCGTACTGCAAAATCGTCGTATAGCGGGCCAATAGCATACCGTCACCTTGGTGACACTGACCAATAGCAAACCAGCATCTTGGTGACGTATGCAGTGATGCAGATTGTGACGAATGAGCATGGTGTAAGGCTCGCACATTCATACGCACGCACACCGACCGCCAAGTTAAAATTTCAGTATTTTTTGGCAGCGCGAGAGAAATTGTTATTTATGCCGTAAAGTAGGGCAAATGTTGTAACAAGAGGACAAAAAACTTTGTATTCCACTTCGTAACGTGAAAAAACGTAAGCTAGGGACGCCGTAACCCAGGGTCCAATGTACATCCCACACTACATGCAGTTGTAAGACATCATGGAATTATATCAAAAGAATTTACAAAAAGGAAGATTTCATAAGATAAAAGCTCAGTAATCAGAAAGCTAAAGGAAATCAAATGATGAAAAATAACCATTACATAAGTATAGAAAAACGCACTGTTGTTTCTCTAGATTTTTTAACTAATATGGGAATCATTAATAACTTCATGAATACCTATTCTGCAAACTCTATGATCATAGTTTTCAGAACTGTGACACCAACAAAATTTGAAAAGACATTTACAGTTGGGAAACTACAACATGTAATTTTAAGCAGAAAATCTTGCAGCTAAATTAAATTAATGCAATGGAAACAAAAATAGCAAATGATTCCACCAAGAATCAGCATGATTTCCTGAGATATCTAAAATTAAATAAAATTCACCGGCATAATCAAACACAGAAAAACCATCAAAGTGTGCCTTTTCTAAACTTTAAGAAAATGAACTAAGGACACAGTTTATTTAGATTGGCCAAAAAATGCAGTTTGTGCATCAGCAAGATTAAATTGGTGTGGCAGAAAATGCCATATCTTTCTTTTGTTATCAACGTAGAAGTTTGCTTACACATACAAAAACAATAAAATCTACAAAAAAGAAGACAAAGAAGATAGAAACTTACCGCATCATCTACTCCATTGTGCAGTTTCTCCAAAATAACAAATATGGTATTGCTTATTTTGTCCAGAGACTTTGTCTCATTTGAAATGCCATCTTTTATTACTTGCTCAATCTCAAGATAGCTACCATATTTACAGAAAATTTCTTCAATTGACTCCATTCTGGAACTGGAACAGAACACTTTTTTACTTGAAAATAAAGGTACATTATAAGAAATTCAATACATATTTAATTCAGGAAAATTTGAACTGAATTAAGTTCAATTTATAACCAAGGACATAAATTGTAGGACAGCACAAGCACTGCACAGCACCTGGTCCCCACACATGTGCAGGGCTGCCTGGTCACCACACATGTGCAGGGCTGCCTGGTCACCACACATGTGCAGGGCTGCCTGGTCCCCACACAACATGTGCAGGGCTGCCTGGTCACCACACATGTGCAGGGCTGCCTGGTCCCCACACAACATGTGCAGGGCTGCCTGGTCACCACACAACTTGTAAATAAACACAACAGCTCACTACACTTAGCTAAATAGAGTAGCACACCAAACAGTGTTCTACTCAAATTAACACGTTGACTACAATTACGCGGGTCGTAAAGCTGACTTGGTTAGGTGATAAAAAAAAGACTGGGAAAATTAAATTACCAGCTTGAATATGTTTCCATCCTTTGTATGGAATATACAAAATATGAGTGGTCAATAATATTTTCCTAATATGATAAAATTCTCTCTAAAAGAGTTAGCAAAATGGTTTCAAATGTTATTCATTTATATTGGTGCCCATTTGAATAATTTACCTAGTGGTACACATTTGTCCCCCTCCACAGTCAATGTATTAAGCATCAAAATCAGCTGGCCAAAATAATAAGATTTAGTTAATGGCACCATGATTAGATTAGCAAAGAAAAATTATTTTAAGCTTACCTCTCTATGAAAATTGACCTCTAAAGAGAGGAAGGAAGAAGCACGTTTAAGTACCGAGTTTAATAAATGCAAAATTTATGTATGCATAAGGTATGTCTTCAAACACAAAACCTTCTTTTCCTTACACATAGAAAAAGTTACTTAGAAAAGATCTTCATAAAAGAAAAGTTGAAGAAACAAGTTAAAGGTGCTAAAAAGTATAACAGTGAACTGAAACAAGATAATAATAAACTAAAAAAAGATGCTTTACAAAGTATAAAATTTCCGTATCAACAGAAGTAAAGCTCACCTAATCTTCACCTTGGGACTCTGCATCTTCCTCCTGAGAATGCTAGGTGTCACCAAGATGATTTAAATTTGACAATTGACATACTATCATAGAAGAACATTTGATCCAATGAAACTAAGCTGACATAATTACTGAAGACTTGACCAGCCCCATGGAATTTTTTAAATACATTACTTTCAAAATGTTTAAAATAAATTAATCAAAAATCAGCTGCTCTTCATTATCTAGCATTTGCTCCATATATTGGAAAGTATTCTAAAATTCGTACATTTACTACATCTAATAATAAATATTTACTTCAAATTTTACAATTCTAAAATAAAGTATATATATATAATATATATTTTCTTAAAATAAATAGTTAGTACAAATTTTAGAATTCTCTACACAAGGAAAAAAGCTGAGAACATTGTTGGTGACCTTACAGTCATGGCTGATGACTCTAAAATCTTGACAATATTTGTTATTGCCTTGAAGCTAATATTTCACTTGAAGATTTATTTTTCTTTCAGCATTTTATCACTAGTTTTCTTGTGTCTACTTTTTAAAGCTCATTCAAGAATTTCACCAGAAATATCCAATAATGTACATTAAATATTTTATTATTCACATTTTTAAAAACACACTTGCTTAGCATATGTACAATCCTACATTATTTCAAAGTATTTTTCAATGAGCAAGCCATAATTTTTTCTAAAATCTAATCTGCCCAATCTTAGAAGAAATTCAGAATATTTTTCAGATCAAAATGTCAATCTTTATTTTGCAAAAAATAATTATGTAATAAAATTCTTTTACTACCTGGATATCATTAACTACAATCTATATTTAACCAATTTAGCATTCAATTCAGACTTCTAATCTGACAGTAGCCATCTTAAAATTTTCAAAAAATTATGGAATACCAGTAAAAAAATAAATGGATTTCCAAGATCATCAAATTTATTAGCCATTTTTTATGCTAAATTTACTAATACTTTAAAAGTTACAGCCTTTATTACAATCATAACATGGGTTTTTAACTTGAATTTAGGAATAAGCCACAGGCTCCGTTAAGGTTCTGCTAAGCAAAAAAGTTTTGTAGCATAATATTGTTTCGAGTAGGGGCCGGCAAACTTTTTTACCCGTCAACCCTTTCATTTGATATTTTTATTTACGTTGACCCCCTCCATGCACACACATATACAAATAGGAGAAAAAAATATTAAACCATTATTCAAAGGGATCCCCATAAATTCATTGATCTCTTGAGTTCTGTCCTAGACCCCCAGGGGTCTATATTGACCACTTTGCCAACCTCTGGTTTAAAGCTAGATGCACTTTTTTCCTTCTGTTCTATAATTAATTGGTTGCGTGGGTTGGTTAGCTGAGGTCATCTAACCAAATGAGGTAAGCAAGTGTACGACGGCAATGACAGTACATATTGACAGATTTTACAATATAGAAAGGTAAACAAAGAAAATAGGCTACATTTATGGTATTTGTGAAGGAGAGGACAATTATCAATTTCCCAATTTTTGGTGCTTGATTATTAGAAATTATATAAGAGTACAATATCTTATCTATGCACTTTCCAAAGTAAATGAGTATTTAACGAGTTAAAGCTATAGCCTACAAATCGCATTTCTATTCTTTGAAGCGTGGGAAAAATCGGTTTGAGAGGAGGACCCTTAATGGACTTTCTCTTTTAACGGTTGTAATGCGCTTGAATGACTGTTACGTTAGGTTACTTTAGGTTAAATTAGTTTAGTTACATTACATTACGTCACCGCTAAAACTTGTTCAATACTTATTTGCGATGGCAAGTGCATAGAAGAACAATTGTTTATTTCAATCTAATCACTTATATTCAAGCACCAAAAATTAGAAAATTGATTATTGTCCTCTCCTTCACATTTACCAAATTTATAAGCATTGGCATTGAAACATTTCAATTTATGAAGTTCAGTAAAAACTGTGGACTCCTGTATAATCATTTTGAGCCAAAATTCTACAATTAAGAGTGGTTAACCA
Organism: Platorchestia sp. MABIK; assembly: GCA_014220935.1. NCBI lineage: Eukaryota > Metazoa > Arthropoda > Malacostraca > Amphipoda > Talitridae > Platorchestia > Platorchestia sp. MABIK. The sequence continues at coordinate 23,938 of JACJUY010003875.1, read as the reverse complement.
ACTTGTGACTAGGCCAATAGTGATAAATTAATTTTACAGAAAAGGAGTTTGGAAATTGCAATATGGTATGCTAGTTAAGAGGAACTAGTTCAGTGTAAATATCTGCTGTGTTATTTCTAGTTATTTCATTGTTCTTTCACGGTTATTTAAAGAATCAGCTTATACAATAAGAATGAGGAACTTAAAGGTTTTTAAAATCTTCATATCAAGAAATGTCTTGAAGGTTGAAAGCATGGCAATAAAGACACCAAGCTTTGTAAATATTTAATAGGTAAAAAAATCCAGGTACAGTATACTGGGGATTATTCTTTATATAACATTCATGAATGTCAATCGAATCCTTGCTCTCTGCCGTACTAAGTCATCACAGAAGCCTAGTGGTTGTGCGCATCATAGTACGATGATGTGCCATCATCTTTTGTGTGAGTTAGATTGTTCGTGTAGCCTGTGGGGTTTCTCGTTAGAAAAATAAAAGGAAATCGCCCTTTGCCTCTCAGGTGTATGAAAAGTGTACTGGCGATCAAAATCGTTTTGTCAAAACATAAGTTACCAGGTATTCAAAAGCTCGATGCACAAGAAAACATGTTTTAATTCCATTAGGAATTTACCCTCGTTGTACAACCATGTCCTTGGTGTGAATTTCGATTGACATTATCCGCTGTGAGAAGGACGCTGCGACTGCCAAGCAGTTTGCGTTTTGTTATTGCGCCAGGTCAATGGCTCAATGCCACGACGTACGGACTACGGATATCATCGTATACCGTGATGGACACCTCGATTCTGCATGTACAATAAATTTACAGGATCTCCTGTATCCGTTTATTGACTTTAAGCTTTCTTGTTCATGAACTTAATTTTAAAACTATAACAGATTAATTATAAACCTGAAGTAGCACTTCAGAACTTAAAATTAAATTTAATTACGGTTAATTTAACAAATTAAATTTCTTGATCTGCAACAAATTCTACAACCCAGCTCTAGCGGTGGCTTGTTTTTGATTTGAACTCTAGCTTACTTTCTCTGAATACGACGAGGTGAATGCACCATTTCAGCCTAGCCAAACTTACGTCGTTAAATTTCTCGATAGCAAATCAGTTCGCCTCTAACCTCCAACCAGCAAACTTGTTCCTTCAACTTAATACTTCTGCAACTAAGCCTAGACAGCCTTCATTCTGCATCGCCGGCGGAATCTCCCCTGCAACCAACGCTGGGGCGCCGGTGACATTTCGTTCGCTTCGCTGCTCTTCCCTTCCATTGAGGACCGAACCGACGGAAGATGAGAGGCTGAGGCGCCTTCCCTGCTGCTGACTGCACCGCTCACCCGTCCACTCGCCTGACTTCGCTTCCCGGCACGTCCTGAGGCTCACGAGTTCTTTGGAGAGCACGGGTGCCTGCATCCTTCGCCTGCTCGTCATAGCCGTGTGTGTAGCGGACCTGACTCCGTGCGGGGAGACCCGGGTTCGAGTCTCGGCGCTGTTGGCGATTTTCTCTGTTGGGTATAGGAGAAAAATTCTAAGCACAATACCCCACTCTACCCAGGTGTCTGAAATGGGTACCGGTCTTCGACTGGGGTAAAGCGTCCTGGTGTTAGTTATAAGGCATTTGAAAAACCAATGTAAAAGGTGATATGTATCATGCTTCAATTGGAAATAAACCATCCGTAGATGCCGATGTTTGTTTGTTTGTTTACGACGGCACAGTCGCAGACCGCAAGTCGAACGCCCGCCTGTCTACCTGAAGTCCGGCTCTGAAAATTTTTAGTTTTCGTTGCCTTTAGTTTTAGGGTTTAATGCATCTCGTTCAAATGTCGTTCCGACATTTCTCGCAATAAACGTACAATTTTTCCTATTACTGGATTCCGTGTAATTACTTTCCTTTATTAATCGACTTTTTTCTATACTGCATGGTCAAAGCCTCCGTTATCCATTCACAGTGGCCAGTGCTTTACTTAGCAAATGTGTGAATTACAAGCTAACATGATTATTAGATCGAATGAAGTAAACAGCATGACTCGGTTAATAATTTCAGAAATAGCAATAACGATGGAACATTACACATTTCATCAAAATTTTCAGATTAATAAATAAAATCATCTCTCAATTTTTTTTACAACAGCTCTCACAATACGTTTTTAATTCTTAGTATCATTGCAGTTAAATCGCTACGCTTTGAGTATAGCAACATTCATCTTCAAAAAGAGCAGATCTATTCAGATAATTATTTATTGGTCGAGAAGAACATTCAAAAATTAAAGCTTGATTTTTTCTGAATCCGAACATCCCAAGGGCATTCTTACATACCATCATCATCGATCTCATAATTTCTAAAAATTAGTCCAGCTTGCATTGTTTCTACAGGGTGTTCTGAGACTGATAATAAATGCAATCGTCGACCAGAAGTGTATCAGCATTTGCGAATAAATCACGACGATTGTTCAATTTGGTCTCAATCATATCAACAGAAATGTTGTGCAGTTTAATTTACTGTGAATGACAAATTAGGATTTGCTAAATGGAAATGGTATCTGTTCCGTAAAAAGTAAGTGATGATTGAAATAATGTTGAAATTTAATGGTAATTATACCCGATGATAATACGACGCTAACAATCAAGTTTGTGCGTTACACTGTCTTGTTTGTGTACCGTGGTTACAATCAATACCGACAGAGCGCCAGCTGGGTTGGCGAATTTTGTCAATGGCATCTCCTATCCGCATGGCTGCAGTTGTTGATAGACTGTTGCAAGAGAAGGTGTGGCAAGCAACCGTGCACTGTCATGCTGGACATTTGTTCTATGAACAGTGTTCAGTGTAATCGATGATGCGTGGCTCCGTTCGCAACAAACCAACGTGTTGGAATAATCTTGCCTTGCTTGAAATTGTCATCTTTCTATTTCGGCTCCCTTGGGAGTTGTATGGTAAGGGTCGATTTATTCAGTTGTAGTAGCTGTGTGTTTGCCTTTAGTACTCAATGACCAGTATACTGGAAACACGTGCGAGTGCGGACAATTTTGTTTATCATGCACTTTTGACTATAATTTCAGGTTATCCTCTTCTAGTTGTACTATAATTCATGTTCTAATTTCGGGCTGGGTTTGCATTGGTGAGGGTGTAGAATTTGTGTATGCTAAGGATCGGCAAGCCTTTAAGGTGAGCATGGAAACTAACAGTAATTTTCATGATTGATAATACGTAAATGAGTCCTGTTTGTTAAAGTGTGATTTGGAAGCTTTGTTTTCATATATTTGCGAGCTGAGTGAGGATTTCTGTTTGGTGCTTGTGTGGGTAAAGTATAGTGATCGTTTCAAAATTGTTTTCAGTTCAAGGTTCTATTTTGTTGAACATTGGTTTATTAAAACTTAATGGTTTTAAAATTTGAGAGGAATTTTAATTTTGTACCACGTATTGTATAACAGAATATCTAATTTTAAGAAAGTCAGCAATCATGGCTGATGACTCTAAAATCTTACAATATTTGTCATGGCCTTGAAGCTAATATTTCACTTGAAGATACATTTTTCTTTCAGCATTTTATCACTGGCTTTATTGTGTTTACTTTTTCAAGCCCATTCAAGAATTTCACCAGTAATATCCAGGAGTAATCCAACATTAGTTAGATTTTCCGCATCCGTAATTTGTTCTCGTGTCCAATTGATAACGGAGTTAGCCGGCGTACTGCGGGAACCAAACTACAATTCTTCGTTTTTCATTAGCTGCTCAAGCAAAGGCTAGAAGGGAAAAAATTATGCTCAGGAAATATTGAAGCTTTAAGGAAAGTAAATTTATCGTAAATTATAAATAACGTCCAACTAATTATTCGAAATTATTGTCATTGTTTATCGAAGTTTCTTATCCAGCAGTTCAATGAAATATGATAATGCTGGTTTCTAGAGGGGTTTCTGAGGTTACTTCATGGTGCCAGAAGTAGGATGGGGCATGCTACGAGTGCCCGACCTTGGCTGCGCACAGAGGGACTTACCATTTTTCAGAGATATTCGTAAGTCGTCGGAGTGGAGTAGGGAGTACTTGCTGTAGTCACATATGGCTTCACTTCTCACATCTAATATTTCATTTCTTGCCGTTGTATGTCTCGTATCGTATATCCATTATGTGAAACAAATCTATTTTTCTTATATGAGCTTGTGTAAAAAAATGTTTGCACTATAACTCGCTGTGCAAATAGACAAAAAAATTAGTCAATATTGGGTTTAATGCGCTCACGGAAATTAAGAATTCCGTTCCGAAGAATCACTTAAAGAACACATTTAATAACGTTTTACACGAATGACATTCTGCTCGCTGATGCGTTATTTTCGAGATATAACAATAATTACGTTCAGATAGGAGTAACATTATTTGGTCGGCTGCTTAGTCGCCGCATTGTTGGGTCACGCCCACTTTTCTGGCGTGAGACGCCCACTTCTTGCCGAGAAAATAACAGCCTTGGTTTGCGTGAGTTAAGGTAAGCTATTTTAGGTTGATTTATGTTATTTTAGGTTAGTTTATTTAACTAACCTAACATAACCTAACCTAACATCACTCATCGTTACGTCAATACCGCGTTACAGCATATTTACGTGTCCGTTCCTTCACTTTTATTAACGAAGTTCCTATAACTTCAAAGTTGAATAATTCGAAAATTATGCATCGGCGAGCAGAATGTCATTTATGTAAAACGTTCTTAAATTTTTTCCTTTAGTGATTCTTGGGAACGGAATTCTTAATTTCCGTGAGCGCATTAAACCCGATATTGACTAAAAAATTTCTTCATGCAGTGAGTGGTACTTGCATTGATGCCTTGTCGGCTGGGATTGAATGTTCCAAAGATTAAGCTAAATGTTCCAAAGATTAAGCTAAATGTTCAAACCGATGGTCTTGAGCATAGATACGTTTCTGGGTAGAAGTGAGAACCGATTCTCGCACTTCGCACTAGGGTGTCTAATGGGATTTCTGCACACACACACACACACACACACACACACACTCCATACCTCTACTGTTTCTGAATGGTGACTTTATTGTGGTCACCGTAGCCGAATGGTTAAGAACGCGCCCTTCACAAGAATTTGTCGGCAGTTCGAATCTCGACAGTGCCGCCTGGTGTTTCTCCTCGTTGGAAAAGAGAGAACGTAGCCACAATTCCCCACGAGAACTCAGCCTCTATCCTCGTGTCGGAAATGGGTGTCGGCTTAACCTGGGGTGACCGTCATTGCGTCCTGGTGTTAGTTATGAGGCATTTGAAAAACCAATGTACAGTATGATATGTATCAAGATCGATAGGAATAAATAAAACATCCTCTGAACCGCAGAACCATTCTCAAACTTCCATCACCATTCAATAACCTGTTCCCGCTATTCAAGGCTCCAACGTGCATCTGGCATTTTGAGCAGCTCGATCAATGATTCTGCCTCCTGTCCAGGAAACATAGCGTAAAATTTGTCCAGAAATTCCACGATGTGGATGAGAAAGTGCTGTGGCAGTGCAAAGTGTGCTTACAATGCTTTGAGGCACCCAGAAGTCTCATTGTTGCCTTGATGCGCAATAAGATAACACTCGTACCTCGAGATGTATCGGTGTTGAAGGCCACAAAGTGAACGTTCAATGTAACCTTTGGAACATTTGGTTTGAACGAAAGTATGCATATATGTCAAATTAGACTTTTACTTCACTTTTTTGCACACATTTTTCGTGTACTTCCTACAATTAAATTGTTTCCACCTTGAACCGTTGGATCCATGCCTGGATCAGCTGAGAACTGCTTGATGCATGTATTTGTGAGACAGGCTTCACTACCTCATGGGTATAAAAATATACATCAACCACGAGTATCATTAGAATAGGGTATATTTGTAAATTTGTTTAAACCTTCCAAAATGTTATAGTTTGCATCTTGTTAAAACTTGTGTTGTTGGTCATTTTTCCAAAACTAAATCAAATTTAACATGGAGCAACGTTTCGATGTGCAAACATGATCTTCAGGCATGAATAACAGAGAAAGTATTTTTTGTACCCTTTCAAAATGTAAAAACACTATCCAAAGAATGTTGGATGTTTTCAGAATTCGCGTCTAATTCTCTTTTGGGACACTTTCATGACACATTTGATAAAATAAATTACACTTGCTCTGTCCCGATTACTCACCGTTCCTTGAGATAGATTATTTCCAACAAGGGCCCTTATTTTACGATTTTTATAGAAAACACAAATTTTGAGTCTAAAACTTTTAGTAGATGAAAGTTTTGTACTATGTATTCAGATTTTTTTCTAATACTCTATGATTTAATTACTTTAGATTTTCATAAGCATTTCAAATGTACCCGAAGGGAATGTATGTTTCTTAACGCGTTAAGTGCGGTGGGTTAAACTGAAGTTCAATATTCAACTCAAATTAGAGTTAATTTAGAGATTTATTTGAAAAATAAGAACCTTAAATGGATTGTGCCTTTATTTAGTTTTAATTAAGTAGTTATGAAAGCTGAGTTCGTGACAGCTGGCCCGTCAGCAGCATTATGCAAATCCCTTCCGTGACCACCGATGGGTCTCATCGCAGTCAAAGTGTTGATAAAAGTTACATTAGCATGACTAGATTGACTTAAGAACGATTAAATGTTGGGAATCATCAAGAGTAAATTTTTAATAATCTTCGCGTCCACCATGATTTAAAATCTTTATAAGGACGATCTATTTTTTGAGTACCTCATCTCAATAAAATGTCATTAGAAAATATATTTAAATGAAAAAAAGCACTCCAACTTTACAACTAAAACCTACACTTATTGAAAACACGATTTATTTGCTTTCAAACTGTTAAGCAGAAATCTCTTGTGTAGTTGAAAAAATACCTTTCATTTTTTTTGTTTTAATTGTAATTTTCAGAATGTATCCCGTTCACTGTACTGACTATTTTAGAGGCAAACCGTGAAAGTGTCTCACTTTGATTATAAAGTGTTTTTACATTCTGAACAAATGTGACAAAAAATGTTCTCAATCTTTCAAGCCTAAAGATGATTTTCGTACATCGAAACGTTCCTTTGCGGTAAGTGTGACTACGTTTGAGTCAAAATGAATAATGACTTCATAAGTCTTTCACCACGCTGTGAACTCCAACGATAGAGGTTTGTCCGTATCTAAAGAATTAATAAGGGGAAAGTTTAGATGCAGAGGTAGCTCGTTTTTTTACAATTACAAGCTAATGAAATTATTTGTGGACTTAATTGAACATCATTAAATCCCGTCATTATTGACGAGACGCGAACACTAGTGCATGCTCATAATTGTAGAAAATATAATAGTAATAATAAATAACCTTTATGGGCTCAACTATTTGTGAACGTACAAAACTCTGATTTCGTTGCTAGTTTGAATGTAAGTATGCTTTAATGCTTGTACAGGATTTTTCGGAGAAAGCCGCACAATTCCCCTTCCTATGCTCAAATGCTAATTCCTGACGGAAATTGTAAAACAACGCTTTTAAATTTCATCAGTTTGTTTAGCAAAGCTGAAGAACAAAAGTTTTATTCGAAATGACTGCCTTCAGCCATGATGGTGGCTTCTATTCGCTTTTGAAAGCTAGAATATGACTTTTACCGTTTCCGACTCCACAAACTTTTGATGTCTTTCTCAAGGGCTGTGATGATGCTGCGGGGCTTCGCACAAGCTCTGACCTCAATTTGAGACCGAAAATAGTAATTCAGTGGGTGCAGATCAGGCGAGTTGGAAGGCCAAAAGTCTCCCGGAATCGCACACCGGACCTCTTGAGCAAGTCAACAGTTTCGCGAGTCCTATTAGAACATAAATTTCGTATTTGAAGCCTTGGCCTTCGTCCATGGAATAATTTCTGTTTTCCAAACGTTGCAATAGGATTCGAGATTCATTTTTTCGTTGTCGGTGAAGTGGACGAGAACGTCACCCTTACTCGAAACCATGGAGAGGGTCATGACGCTAGCTGGTGTCTTCGTGATCATCGTGAGTTGAATGTCAGTGCTTAAAGAGGCACTTCAACAATCGTTACGTCTGTTACAAGCCCCATCTGTAAACATCTCATTAGAAAAGAACTTGTGATCAATCCGTTAGTCTTCAACTAGTGCAAAAATTTCTTGTGTCTCTCCAAATAAACTTCAATCATCTTATTAGTTAGATGTTTCCTACCTTGTGTATAAGAGGTCTGACCAAATTCTGTGGCCGCTCTGACCTCTTCAGTGAACTCAGTTGTCCACGACGAGATTCTTCATGGCCCATGTTGATAATGGCACTGTTGGATTGGTTTTGACGCTAATTTGACGCAGACTAGGAAGCAAGCTTTGCGAATTTTATCTTATCTTGGCGGGTTTGCGGCTCTGCCATCTTGGCCAGATGCATCAAAACGTTTACAAACATAGGAAGCTGTCGGTCGGTACCATGGTAGTATATACCGTGGTCGGTACTGAATGGCGTTGCAATAAAGGCTGCAGATTTGGCCTGCACGACGAAATTCAGCAGTAGCTTAACGTATTAAACACTTCATTGCGTAATGTTTATACTACAAATTGTAAATGTTGACACGTTGACCGCGATGGGTTAAACTGAAGTTCAGTATTCTACTCAAATTTAAATTCAAACTTGTTGAAAATTTTATAATTACCAAATATTAACTGGGTCCATTAACACGTTAACTGCGATGGGTTAAACTGAAATTCAAAATTCAATTTAAAGTTAAATTCAATTGCGGTAATCAACTTTGAAAATTGCAAACATTAACTGGATCGGGCATTTATTTCGCTTTCTTTAAGTATTAATAAAAAATGAGTTAGTGACTGCAGGTGGGGCAGCAGCACTGTGAAAATCACCTAAGTGACCATCGGTGGGTCACTTCGCAGGAAATGCGTAATTTACCGTTAATTTTAAAAGTTTGTTGAAATTATTTCAAGCGACCCATCGTTAGGTCGGTTCGCAACAGGAAAAACTAAGCACGATCCACCGATGGGTCGTCTCTCAGTCAGCGTGTTAATTGCCGGCTGTATCGATTACTAAGCAGGCAGAACTGGTGCACAATTCAGTGTTGCCAACTTTTAGGGGGGGAGGGGGGGGGGTTGTTTTAAACAAATGCTAACCCTTAGATTGCAGTTTCATTTCTAGAGGTTTTTAAAATATTGCCAACTTCGGATACAACGATCTCCAACGATACGGAGCTTTAAACAAATGCTTGCCTTTAGATTGCAGTTTTATTTCTAGAGGTTTTTAAAATATTGCCAACTTCGGAGACAATTATCTCCAATGATACGGAGCATTAAATAAATGCTTGCCCTTAGATTGCAGTTTTATTTCTAGAGGTTTTTAGAATATTATCAACTTCGGGTACAACGATCTCCGTCAACGTAGTTTTGAAATATTTTCGTTAGAAGTTTGATGAAGTCACTTGAATAATGTCCAGTGGAACACTGATTTCGTGAGTTATTACCATAGTTATTACCGTTTTATATTTTTGTCATGGAATCAGTCATGTTGACTGATGTGTGCATTAAGACGAAATCATTTTCGATGGTTAACTTTTCGTATTGTTCCAGCTATGCAGAAAATATTATGGACTTATGATCCAATATACGCGCACCCCAACAAGAGGATTTTCAACTATGTGTCACAGGGATTTTGTTTTGTTTTCTTAGTTACTCACATTCATTTTGCATTTTCAAAACCAAATTAATTACCGCAAAGAAAGAAAGGATGTTAATGTGAGGGTGTTTTAGCATCTTCTTTCTCTCTTTTGTTCTTATTAAAACATTTTTAAAAAGGCCACGGATTCGACGAATGTCATACCTTTAAAGAACAGTATTTTTTAATCTTCTTATTCTAGTCTCAAATTGCTCTTGATAGCTTTGTGTGGAAAACTCTTCTTACCTTCTTACTCTCGCGAATACATTATGACAACACTATTTTGGATAGTTAACTTTTTGTACGGNATGCCCTTTCTGCATGGATTCCGCGTTCCCTTAACTCCATACTAAATGGTGCCTTCTTCCTTCCTCACTTTGGATCGCCTTTGTTGCGGATAGGGAGGCTTAAACTAACTAATAATCTAATCTAATCCATGTTCTTATGCTCATATTTTCAATACGAGAACCCACCAACGAGAGGGTTTTCAGCAATGTCACATTAATTATGTTTTCTTAGTCACTTGTATTTAAATGCATTACCAAAATCTGACTACCGCAACGAAGAGGAACGCATTTTTTTTCGTGCTTTTTTTCAAATCCTGTTTCAAGAATTATCATGGGTATTACGATAACAATGTATAAATAGCAATTATGGATCTAAATCATTTGTTTCAACACTTAACATGGGTATTACAATAACCATGTATGAATAGCAATCAAGGGTCTCTATACTAAGGTATTTGAATGCGTTTTTCGCTTTTATTTTCAATACATGTGCGCACTAATGAAAGTGTTTTTCAAATGAGCGTCGCGAGGATCGTGTTCTCTTATTTAAATGCACTGTAAAAATCAGATAAGGCAAGGGAGAGAATTATTTTTTGTTGTGCTTTTCTCTCAATCATTTTTTGTTTCAAAATTTTACACGGGTATCACGATACCAATGTGTTATTATCAGTTAAGGATGTTAAGGTTAAGATGTTTTAAAAACCAGTGTGTCGACATTTCATGTTTGTACTTTATTGGAAATAAAATGTTATTCTTTGCTTTTCTTTCTTGAGAGAAACAAGTCGCGCAGGAACCTGAGTGAACTTCGAAATCTATTCGATGTTGTACCATCTTGTTAGGGTAATAGATCGTCTGGATTATGATTTGTGAGGAATTGGGGACCATTGGATAGGTAAAACTCTCAAGCAGTTCAAGGTGACGGTCCCCGAGATCCGCCACAATAACGTTTTCTTCTAAAAATTAGGACACAGCACGCCGAAATCTTCCTAGTCACGCAAGACTGCAACCTTAGCAGTGCGGTGGTCGTTGGTGCAGTTCACGAGGGTTACTGCGAAACTAATGTGGAAAGTTTAGTTTATTAAACATTCCCCGTAAATGGAAGTGCGCGTCATCTCCGCACATCCGAGGTTCTATTCTGGGAATGCTTTCACCTCAGAGGGATACAGCTATTATGGCTACGGGAATTAATGCTCCTAGGGGAAAATATGTAAGGAACAGAGCTTACGGTTAGAAAGGCTTTCCTTTTGTTGAAATAGAGTAGTTTTTGTTTTTTTACGGACCATCTTTTCTTCAGTTCACTGTTGTTCTATTTTTCAGCATTCTACTTTCTTCTCTAACTTTCAATTTGCTTCATCAATTTTGTTCTCAACTTACTGTTTCTATGCACCTTGTGCATAGATTCTGCGTTCCCTTAACTCCATGCTAAATGGTGCCTTCCTCTCTTTGGATCGCCTTTGTTGCGGTAAGGGAGACTTAATTTATAACGTTTTGAAATCGGATAGGTTTTTCTGCCCCACCCTGTACCATTAAGTTGTTTAACATATTTCGTTTCTGTTACTGTGCCAATTTAACACGTTCCCCGCGTACCAGTATAAATAAATGACATTTCATCTGTTTCGCCATCTGGTTAAAACAGGGGTCGGCAAACTTTTGTACCCGTCGACTCCTTCATAGGATATTTGTATTTACATCGACCCTCTCAATGCACACACGCGTGCAAATAGGTGAAAAAAATATTGAATCATTATTGACATTTGTGATGACCAAAAATAAAGAGAAATATAATAAAATGTCGACCCCTAGAAGTCGATATCGAACACTTTGCCTACCCCTGGGTTAAAAAATAACTTATCATACGAGGTAAAATGTTGTCACGCAATTGCATTTATACATTTGTTAGGAAGGATAAAAATGTAAACGAGTAGTAAAGTCGATTTCTCAATTCTGCTACATACAACCTACCCAACCCGCCGTTGACAACCGTGGAAATGCGGTGAATGTGCTTTAACTGAACATCTAACCTAATCCGGGAATGCTTTTCCATGCAGCACGAAGATGAGCGGGCTTCACAAGTCCCTCGCTCCTATTTCCCGTGCATCAAATGTATATTCAAGGGGTTGCACAGTGGTATAGTTTTTTTGTGTATGATATTAAGGGTTTTTCTCTTAATCGACTCTAAAGTGAGTTCTTTTTCTTTGCATGACCCAACATAATGGAAGTGACCTTAACAGATGCGGACGGTCTAGTTAGTCATAGAACAACCTGAACAAACGAGTCGTGGGTGCGCAAGCATACTTGACTTTGATATCTGTGTTTTTCTGTTTGTTAGGGTATTTCCTTACTTTCTCGCTGGTCACATTCTCCACTGCATTCAGTAATCACATATAAGGCCAATTTGAACACCCTGCTCTCGGTAATAAGATGGGAAAACTTTGTTTCTATTTTTCAGAAAATTCAAGTCTTGCAATAATTCGTACTGTGAAATTCAAATTTAAAAAAAATAAAATTACGTTAATCCTTTAGGGTGTATTATTGCTGCTATACAACTATTGTATCTGGGAATTAACATTCCAAGGGGGAAATGTGAAGGCCCGAGCTGAGAGTTAGGTAGGCCTTCTTTTTTGGTCGAAATAAAATATTTTTATGTGTAGGACCACCTTTTTTTCGGTTCACTGCTGTCCTGTTTTTCAACACCTACTACTTCCTTCTTTAACTTTGATCTTGTTTCATAACGTCTTTCTCAACTTATTGTTTTATGCCATTTCTGCATAGATTCCGCGTTCCCCTAACTCCATACTAAATGGTGCCTTCCTCATTCCTTTGTGGTGGATAGGGAGGCTTAATTAACACGTTCACCACGTTTCTGCTCTTGTTAACGGTTGGTTTGGTTTGGTTGTAAGTAGCAGAATAGGGAAATCGACTTTACTGCTGGAATAAATTTTGATTCTTTCTAAAAAAAAACATGAAAAATACAATTCCACGATAACATTTCACCTCGTTTGAGAACAGTTATTTTTTAAAAAGGTCACAAAACAGATATGATGTCATTCATTTACACCGGTAAGTAAATTGGAAATTTACCTATTGGTACACATGTGGCCCAATACGCGGGGAACGTGTTAAACTAACTGATAATCTAATCTGTAGCTGCTATAAATGCAATTTAACGAAAAACCTTTCCCAATATTTCCTAAGGAAGTCATTTCGAATTATTTTCTATTCAATATTTTCCCGTAGTCCATAAAATTATTATCGCCCTCTTTTGAGATGCAAAGAGAAATCCCGTAAACAACCTGACTCGTGCGTTAATTTTATCTTGTCTCAGCCTCGTGAAACCATTTGCCGTAGCTTATTCTTGAGCTGTGTACTCTCTGTCGCTAACTCAACCCTCTCTTTTCTTCTCAGAATTCTATTTATATGTTTGCCCTGCCCGGTAATGTGTTTCTCTGAAGCCCAACGAACAAAAGAAGAGGTCGTAATTCACTGTAGATGACTCGGGAATGGACTCTTGAGAATGGGAATTATGGCGCTACGAGGTGGCATGAACTTGGGTGCAGCTCGAGCTGTTTTAAGTGGACTTGGAATGCTCTGCATTTCAAAGAAGCGTTTGTAAATTTCAAGTATTGACGTCCAATTCATTTCGAGGGCGCTATTCCCGTCACTGGTAAAAATTCGGTTAGTGTTTCTCTAGTTTCGATTCGAAGAAGCTTTAACCAATACTTTTCAACTGAATGCTTTTTCTACTATTCTGCTATTTTGGCCTGGGAAGACCTGCAGTACTTGTCTGCATGTGAAAGGGTTGATATTAATGCATTTGTATTAGGAATTTAATTATTTTGAATCCAGTAAATTTTTATAGATTTTCAACTACGTCAAGTTATGTCACATGGTTCTGACTTCAAATTTTATTTTTGTGTTGTTTCAGTCCTATGGTCTGAGATTAAATTTAAATAACGCTTTTTTTATCCAGAATTGCAGAGACACGCAATCGATAGACAAGAAGGTACTCAGGCTATTTAGCTTTCAAAAGAAATCCAGCGATGACGATGATATTATAGGGTCTCGGTATTTGCGTTAATTTTAATGGATTGGATGTAGCCTTAGCAACACAGATACAGGAGTTCATTTAATGACGTCGTAGTAAGCCCAGGATACCGACTGAATCCAAGATATTTCCAAGTAAAATATTGGTATCTATCAGAGACCCTGGCGAGGTTAGGCCTCGTCTCAGAATCATTTTAGCGCAACAGATATTGTCTAATCATTAAAATGAACATAACGCACCTAGCCTAGCCTCTAATGCATTAAATGAACATAACGCTGAAGGCGAGTGTCAACTAATCTACTCGTGAAATAACTACGCGTATGTAAGATGGTGTTATGGATATCATATAGGATACTTAGCTTGCCTGGGCTTCCAGATTGAGATTCAATGCGTCGCTTAATCATGTGACTTAATAAGACCCTCACTTGCCGGGGGGCAGGCGAGGCAAGAGCTCAACCTTCTCTATTCACCGCTCGGTATGGAAAGCGCAGCCCGAGCCTGTTACTCTGAAGGAGTCGGCATCCCTCTCAGACTTGAAACGTATTCGTCCCTCATAACAACAAACACGTTTCGTACGACAAAGGTCCTGTGTTCATTAGCTTAGCTTCACGTGCGTAAGTCATGTTTCTAGATGCGCAAATTAATTACTAATTTCGTTCGGCGAATGTTGTTCTTACTCTGTATGATTTGTTGGGATATTTCATTTTTGTTGAGGAAGTATATTACGAAAACAAATCCCCTCAGTGGGATACAGCTATTGTATCTATGGGAATTAGCGCTCTCAGGGGGACAATGTGAGGGCCCGACCTAATGGTTAGGTAGGCTTTCCTTTTGTTAAAATAACATAGGTTTTTGTTTTGTCACGGACCAACTTTGTTTCGGTTCACTGCTGTCCTGTTTTTTCAACACCTACTACTTTCTCCTTCAACTTTGATCTTGTTTCATGAACTTCTTTCTCATCTTACTGTTTCTATGCCCTTTCTGCATAGATTCCACGTTCCCTTAACTCCATACTAAATGGTGCCTTCTTCCTTCCTCTCTTTGGATCTCATTTGTCGAGGATAGGGAGGCTTAAACTAACTAATAATCTAATCTACGAAAACAAATTTAAGGTGAATTGAAACATACGTACTAGTTGTCGGTAAGAGCATGTTTTGATGTTCCTTAGTTCGTTGCTGTGCTTGTCCTAAGTGGAAGCAAGTCTTGCTGAAAACGATTTCATGAATCAGAAGAAAGAAAAATAACACTTCTGAAGAATGTACAGTGCAGAAACGATGTGGTCATAAATTTTCCTAAAAAATCAAATCCTAATAAGGGTATTATCTCAAAGGAACCAATGCAAAACATTTGATACGGTCAAATGTTTAAACGGTAACTCAAGTGACACTCGTATTTTGACATTAATTTTTTGAAAATCGTATTTTTTTCGTAAAAAAAATTTTACATGAAGGTGTGGATAAATACGTATTAAATAAAATGGGTTACTGATAATTCGTGAGATAAATAATTTTCCAAATTTGAGGGATTTTAATATAAATTCCTGGTGCGTAAAATATTAGAAGGTCCTATTCATCTGTATCCTGATATGTTTCACCTTGTGTGAAGATAGCTGTTCGTGTAGGAATATAATTCAAGAAATTGTTGCAATGGTTTAGTACTTCCAGTGCCTCAATCGCTTCTATCTCTACCTCTTGTTACGCATTCCAAGTGACTATTTTTAAATGCAAATACTTCTCATTTGCAATGTGATTTCCATCGTTGTACGTTGTCTACAAATCTTGAGAAATATTTAACGTAACTTGTCATTTTTTTGATAACAATGAAGTGCTATTTGGTCGCACTGCAAAGACACGACAGAGCCCTGAGGGTAACATGATGTTCTTGTTTTTAATTGAAAAATGTGTCCATGTTAACTTCGTTGTTAGAATCGTGAGGGAAGTGACTATATCATTGCCACACTATTATATCAGAAATAATTTTTTTTTGATATATACAGACAAAAAGTGTAGGTCTTTCTCATATTTTATTGCCAACTTTGACTAAAGACACTTTCTTCATTCTTTGTTTTATAAAAAATATCTAGCATGAGTTATTGACAACAAACCTGCAGCGTATTTCTATTCTTGTGTGTCCATATCGGCACACTCCGATAAAACTCAATTGATTTTATGTCTTAAACTAGTACAAGTATAGCTATTTTTTTGCTTAAGCACGCATGCCATCCATAGGACATTTTGGTTAACCCAAAAAATGTTGACTGTGTTTTAATTTGTATTCCGTAAACAGAAAAAAACGCTTGACACCCCGTGCCACGCTATTAGCGTAATTTAATTTTTTGTTTACAGCTATTGCAATTTAACAGAAATTATTGGGAATCCCATGGTGAAACCGCTATGGTATGACACTCTGACACTCATACTATGAATATTGTGTGACAATATGCCGTCCCTTACACTCTTTGAGTATACTTTTGGCCACACTCTTTTAGGTTGTTTTGACTTTCCCACTTTGTCCCAGGAGTGTTGCAAATGTTATGACTGGTATTGTACAACGATTCTTCTCATTTGAATCCAGTGAACTCTTTTGTGCCAATGCTAGTAGCATATGAAATTTAATTTTTGTGTTATTGTAAAATATTTCATTTCATCTTAGCCAGTTTTGACTTTCTCGTTTTGTCCCAGGAGTGTTGCAAACGTTATGGCTGGTATTGTACAACGATCCTTCTCATCTATTTGAATCCGGTGAACTTTTTTGTGATTATGTTCTTTCCGAAGCTCTCCACTTGGCACAGTAGATGATGCGTCCATATGAAAAACTGTCTCTAATCCCGACTACCTACCTCATAGTTCTAGACGCAAAATAAATCCAATTTGCTCATTTTCCTTCTAACATTAATTCCTCACACTCGTATCACTAGTTCCTATGTTCTAATTGCTCGTAATTCAATACGAGTACGCACTAACGAGAGGGTTTTCAGCAATGCGTCACATGGATTATGCTTTCCTTGGTCACCTGTATTTTAAATGCATCACCAGAATCCGACTGCCGCGACAAAGAGGAACTCATTTTTCGTGCTTTTCTCCGAATCATGTTTCCGACAATTTCCATGTGTATTACGATAACCATGTATGAATAGCAATTATGGATCTAAATCTATTGTCTCAACACTTAATTAACATGGGTATTACGATAACCATGTTGATGAATAGCAATTAAGGGTCTCTGTGTTAAGGTATTTAAACGCGACTTTTGCTCTTATTTCAATTTAAATGCGCACAAACGAATACATTTTTCAACTAAGCGTTACGAGGATTGTGTTCTCTTGGTAACTTATATTCAAATGCACTGTCAAAATCAGATTAGGCAGAGCTAAGGAACTCATTTTGATGTGCTTTTCTGTCAATCATTTTTTGATTCAACATTTTACATGGGTATCCCAATACCAATGTGTTATTATCAATTAAGGATGCTTTTAGGTTAAGGTGTTTTAAAAACCAATGTATCGACAGTTCATGTTCGTACTTTATTGGAAATATATGTTTTTCTTTTCTTTCTTTCAAAATTCGCAGTCTCATTCGTGACGAGTAGGTACGCGCCAACTACAATTTGACCGTATCATGCTTATAGCTGCTGACGGAATCGTTCTACCATTTGGAGAGCTAAGGATCTAGCGAAAGCGGAGAAGTGGGTAATCGTGGTAAATATGGCTAAAAGAACCGCTCTCAAGTGGATAGCCAATTGCATCAGGCATCATGTCGGTACTGTAAAGAGATATTTAGCAGGGATGGGGGAGTCGAAATCGAGGGGTCAGAGCTTTTTTAGAGCTGGAGGAGTCGGAGTCAGGGAGAAATGACCGACTCTGACTCCTTTGTTAAATACGAACAAATTCAATTTGAGAAAATTGTAGACACTATAGCTCAACTGTTGTATTATAAAATATTGAAACTTATTTTAGGATTTATTCCTTTAAAAGTCTTTAATAAAAACTAGGTATGTACAAATGTTTGAAGCCACTTCTGTAGTGAATCAGCGATCAATCTTCCTCGATATGTTGGATCATATCACCCGAATCCCCCCGGTTGAGCAATTTTGTAAAAATAATTCTCCCGAGTGGTCTAAAATTATATTAAAAATAGTTACTCGATGGAAATATTTTAATAGAACATCTCGACCGAGCGTGATTCGGGGGTATGATTCGATATGTTTTCGTGAACAAATTGTTCAAGATTGATGGAAAATATGTTCAAAATCATAAAAAGGCTTAGAGCCGCCTCGACCAACCATGAAGGGAAAAAATATTGAAACAACCTCTCAGCCATTCTAGAATCCAAGGAAATGATCTTGAATAGCGTTTTAAATTATTACTAATAATAAAATCCGGATTTTTTCCCCATCAGCTTTACATATTTCCATAACATGTTACGACATAAAATTTTTCCAAGGATCGGTATTTGCTGGTCCAGGCAGATTTTCACATTAATTAAAAAACGTTTCTTGTATACTTGCTTGTAAGTAATTAAAAATCTTGCATTATGAACCAAGGAATCCTTTTGATGGTAGGGACGCTGTTAAACAAGCTTCAAAAGAACCAACAAAATAAACAGGAACTATACTCGTTACCATGAGTCCTGGGTGGAAGAAGAGCGCAACTACGATACGAAACTCAATGGATGTTGGAAGTTTTATATGACTGTGCCCCTCTAAAAAATGTCGGAGAGGTAAATCGTGTTACTCCAAACGCCGGTACTGAAATTATAACGAGTAACTTTCCAATTGAAAAAATTTCTGTCGATTTATAGATTTGTTAAACGCTGAAAATTCGGAGAAAAATTGACCGAATCTTTTGCCCTGATAGTTAGCCAATCCTTCACCGAGGAAGACACGGCCAGATGTTGGCATTTTGAAGGTATGTCCCTGGCCGGTATATACTTAATGTAATGTTGAGAGGAAACTCTTAAAAAAAGTGTGCTCTTGCATCAAAAACATTATGCAAGTCAATGTCTCATTTCTTCCCAAATCCACGCGAAACAGGTTACGCAGTGGTATGAGGAAAAACATGATGGCTGAAGAACGATCTCTTTTGACGCCACGATACAAGGCATTCCGATTGGGATGGGAGGTACGTGAATGGAGGATATAACCGCGTGCGTGACGACTGGCATGAAGCGGGTGATATTCGCAGATGACATGAGAGCTACTGGATGGGCCTGTCGGCTGGGGAGAGGTGGGGTCAAAAGTGATCAAGAGCGATCGTTTTCGCCGCCTACAGGAAGGAGGAGGCACAATGATTTGGGCAGGAATAGTTGGCAATGACCTAATTGGACCGTTTAAATAACGAGAAAGAGTAAAGGCAACTTACTGTCAGCTCTAGAAATCACATTTGCTTCTGTGATTGGATGACGTGCCTCTGCATAGATGCAAAAAATTTTAACTTTAGCATGATATTGCGCTGTTTCACTCAGTGAAGCACGCGCAAAATTTCTTGGCCACTCGGGCGTTCGCTGGCCGGTGCTTAATGGTATAAACACTTTGCTCTTCTGATCTGTACCCAATAGAAAACTTGCGGTTGATTCTGAAGAAAGACATCAAAAAGAATGGTTGGCCAAACACTTCAAAAGAAGATTTATGGAGAGATATCCAGGTATTGTATCTGCTGACAATGTGTTTCGTATTAAAATACGGAAATTGACTAATTTTGTTCGGAATCGAATGGCAAAGGTTTAGGCATTATGGCTCTTTAGTGCAATGTTAGGTATTGGTTTTGTTTGTTGCGTGATGTTCCTCAACTGGTTTACGTTAATAAAGCATTATGCCATCATAATTTAAGTACCTATTAATACCCGCGTTGCGCTCTCCTTTTGAAAATTTATTATTCAATTTATTTTTTCGTGAACGCTAATATCGTGGCACTGGGTAATCTCTATCGTAGTGTCACTATTAAAATAAATGTTGAAAATCAATCAGAAGTATTAATCTGCGTCGAAGATGTACTTTACAAGAGGTACCCATGACTTTAAATTGCTAAAAACGGGGAATATCAGGTCGCACTAAAAGCATGGCCAGAAGGGAAAAAATGGTTTTGAAGGCTTATCACTTTATTTCTTCGCTAAGTAATAGAGTAGATGTGGACGATGCCCTTCTGGGAGATGCATCTATTGTGTGTATAGGAATTAGCGCTCCTTGGGGGAAAATGCAAGGTTCTGAGCTGAAAATTAGAAGGCCTGCTGTTTTGTTGAAAAGAAAGTCTTCGTTGTGTTGCGGGCCTTTTTTAGGGTTTACTACTGTCCTGTTATACAGCACCTTCGATTTTATTCTCGAAGAATCATCATTTGTCTTGTTTCACATACTTTTTTAAGTTGCTGTTTCTATGTGCACGAGGTCTTGTGTAGGAACGCACGTTGTGCATAGATTCTCTGTTCCCTTAACTCTATACTAAATGGTGTTTTCCTTCTTCCTCTCTTTGGAACACCTTTGTTGGGGTTAGGGAGGCTTGAACTAACGTATAATCGGATAATCTAATCCCAGAGTAAAAATATAGGTTCCCGGTATGGGAATTAGAGCTCTCATGTGGAATATATGAGACCCCTAACTAAAATTTAGGTAGGCCTTCCTTTTGCTGAAATAAAATAGGTTTTTGTTTTGAATACTTTTTTCGGTTTAATTGTGTCAATTTTTCGGCGCCGATTACTTTCTTCTTTAACTCGTATTGTTTCATAAAGTTCTTCCAGTTTTGCTGTTTCTATTGGGGAAGGGGTGAGGACACACCTTGTGCGTAGATTCCGCTTTCCCCGAATTCCGTGTGAAATGGTGCCTTCCCCCCTCAGAACACCTTTATTGTGGTCAAGGAAGCTTAAATTGACTGGTTATCTACTAATCCTTGAGGAAATGGAGACCTGTTTGAGTATTTTGTGTTAAATCCTTTATTCTTTTTCGTTAGATTTTTAGCTAGGGTGATTAAAACTTGGGTTTTTTGGCTATGGTAGTGAACTTCATTGTAGTCTTCAAGGTTTCGTGACTTACCCAATTCATCTTTATGAACTTGTCTGTCTCCATAGGGCGAGCGTTAGATCAGTTCGGTCGTCTTTGCAGTAACTCGAATTAAGCGTCGAAACATGATCAGCTTTGCATGCTCTTAGGTTAAGGAAATTAGGTTAAACATTACTGTATACTTTAAAAATAGCTTTGATGATAGGATGCCCTAGAAGTCGCTGAACTTATTCGGGCCCACACACGCAAATATGTCCATTGTACTAGACTTAAGATACAATCTATTGCTGTATCACTTGTGGTAATTAAACTTTAAAAATTCTATCTGTCATGCTGTAATCTACTAGGTAGGAAAATTTGCGTAGATTCGGCGCTTCTATACGGGCTCGTGAGGATCACTTCCATTAAATTTTTTCCCCCCAGGCTTGAGGATCACTTCCATTAAATTTTATTTTCCTTCAGGCTTCAGGAACACTTCCATTAAATTTTATTTTTCCCCAGGCTTGAGGATCACTTCCATTAAATTTTATTTTCCTCCAGGCTTGAGAATGCTGCGTAGAGCGCAGCGCATGTGGGGTCGCTTCTGGACCAAGGGCGGCGCCCTCTTCAAAATATCGCCGCCTCCACGTCTGCTGGGCCTCTTCATGTCTGGCCTCACCAGCCTCGCGCCTCTCTCCACCTTGGTCATCATACTGCTGCTCATTCACTTCACCTATCAGGTTGTTGAAGTATATGTTTTGGTCAAGTTGTACTATATATTTTGATCAGGTTGTACTATATATTTTGATCAGGTTGTACTATATATTTTGATCAGGTTGTGCTAAATGTTTTGGTAGTGATAGTGTTGCACTTGAATCCATACCCCCATCCTGCTCTACGTTGGTTGTGATGCTCTTTCCTAGCATGCTTCATGTATCATGCTCATTTTGTGGAAAAATTATTGCTCGTGCGTGTTTACTGCTCGATTTAGTTGGAGACCCCTCCGCATTTGGCGCTTCCCAGGCAAACAAAGTTACTCGATTGAAATGAAGGTAGTTTGGGAAGTGAACGCAACTTGGTAAAACTCCTGTTAGTCAGGCTTGCGGCGTACTCTCCTAGTTAACTCATGCAAGTTTACATCGCTTGTCAGGTTGTATTGCGCGTTTTGAAGTTCGCTTACATGGCCACAGTACTGCTGGTCATATATCTACTATGGGTTAGTCTTATGTTCTAATATAGCTGATAATGCGGAAACGATGTCAAATCATGGGACCTGAGCAATAATGAAACAGCTAAGGCTGAAGATATTGTCTCAGTAAATTTATATAATGGTACGCGAAAATGCATGACTGTAAATGTGTTCCTTTTGTGGCCGAGACACACCGAGAGTAGGTCACTCGGCTCAATTTGGTGGTCGTATTTTATTCAACACTCATAGATCACGGCCATCACCCTCGACAATTTCCTCAATTTGTCTGATTTTTCGTTGAGTACATAAATATGATCGTAGTAAAATGAAATTACCAAAATTAGAACAAAGCAAAGCATTTACCGAGGTATTTGGCGCCCAGTTAGGTGAGATACACACGCGATTTGCAGCTATAGTACATATATTTGTCGTGTCATGTAAGAAAACTGTTGATTTGAAATATGCGATATACTGATTGAGATCAACGTCACTAATTAGGTAACGAGATTTAGACAGTTAGGTGGGTGTTAATAATTTTGAATGTAGATATTACCAGCAAGAAATTATAATTTTCAAAATTTAATTAATTTAAGTTAACGGTGCTTCCCAGGCTCCTTTTTTTGCCGTGTCATCGATAATATAGTGATGCATCCACTTCGTCTGGCGTTCATATTTATGCACTGCCTAACGTCACCGTGGCGACGATGTGTGGACGCCTGACCGTCGCCAAAGACACTTTTTACGGCGCTGAAGAGGGATAAACATTATCGCTGTTTCAAAAAGATAACTAAGGATGATGTGATGCATGGCGAACGGCTTTAAATGAGACAAATTTTAGGTAGAAAATTTACGTAAGCACATACTTCTTTGCGGTTCAGTGCTCACTATCATAAATATACACTCCTACATTTATGTGCATTTGTATGCATACAGATATTGTTCAAGTTCAGCATAAATTCGTGCAAATGTGTGTGTATGTATTAATAAGTGTACTGAATCACAAAAATGCATAAATTTATATAAATTTGTTCGCTACAATTTGGATCTTCTACAGCCGATCGTCGTATATAATCATGCTTGTTTATCATTTTGAGGCAGCAATAATTTTTATCCCCCGTCAGCGCCGTCAAATGTCTTCAGTGAGAATTTAGCGTCTAAATATCATCGCCACGATGGCATACAAAAATGTGCACGCAAGGCAACGAAACGGATGCAGTGCTGATCGATTATGCAGCGAAAAGTTAGACTGAGTTAATCGTGCTTTGTTATTCACGAGATCGGGTTATCTCAATTTTAGAAAACATTTGTGATTTAAAAGTATTCTAAATTGCATATTCATTATGCAAAGAACTTCTTTCTGCTGTTTGCTTTGCACACCTAATCTTTTGTTCAACTAATACCATACTGTTGATAGGGAACTAATCAACTATTACCATACTGTTGATAGGGTCTTTCCTGTAAAATTTTAGTTGTTACAGCCTCGTTTCCATGGTCTTACGTTTTTGGAAGTCACCAAACATTCCTCATTTGAAGGTTAGAGCGGTGCACCGGCCAAATGTAGGTAGATTGTCCTCTCTTCCTTTGTGTTCGGACTGCATCGCCTCTGTTCCCTTATCATTGGCCAACTTCATGTATACTGCCTCGCTGCCCTCATCAATACAGCGACAAACTGACCGTTTTATCTAATTGATAAGCCACAACTGGGTATAGATCATGATAAGCCCTGCAACGCCTCTACTCTTGAAGTATTTCTGAGTTATCTTGCGTTTTATTATTAGCGCGAATAACGAATGCCGTTAGGCTATGTCGAAATTTTTCTTTGATC
>JACJUY010003874.1:57130-72182 GCA_014220935.1 Platorchestia sp. MABIK | reverse complement strand
TAGTCTGGAGGCAGCTTTTCTCAGGTCTTGTGGAGGTCCGCGGCTTGCCGCTGGGATCACCACAAAACCATAACTTATTGCTAACTGATTGCTAACTTATTGCAAACTTATTGCTAATGAAACCTTATTGCTACCTTACTGCTAATATATGAATGTAACACTATTGTTAACTAATCGCCAACTCATGAATATGACACTGTTGTTAACTTATTGCTAATTTATGAATATAACACTACTGCTGATCATTGCTAATTTATTGCTCATTTGTAACTGTAAGAACTGCTTAAATATTGCTAAAATATTGCTAGTATGTAGCTATTCTCCTAAATTACCTAATACGTGAAAAATCCTTGAATTAAACCTCTTTATTGTTAGTCTTACGATGACTATAATAGAATAATCTTTGCTTCCAGCTCACACCCATCCGCTTCCTTGACGTCATCATTAACCAAATTATATGTTTGCAGCCCGATCTCGACCTCCCTACTCATGTGCGCCGGTGGGTCAACCGGGGTTCTGCGCTACCAAACCGTCCTGGCTTGGTTCTCCCCGACTGGCGAGAGGCAGTTGTGCTGCCAGTGTAAACTTAAAGCTGAACTTTAAACAGTAAATTACAATACACTGGTGCGAGACTTTTCCTTCACCCGCCGTCATTTTCGATAAATTTTGCTTCTAATCATTTTCTAGTGCTGTCATTTTCTAAATTATCTCTGTCTGATGTGGCTTTGAGTGTTAGATTTGCATTTTATCTCTGACTGAAAATTTTGTATATGTTTGTTCAGCCTGAGGATGATGTTTGTACATCAAACTATGGCTTTTTATAGACTACAGAGTTAATGAATTTTTCAACTATTGACAGTGGATCAATAAAAATATCTTCAGTGAATTTTTTTACTACTGTTCTTACCGTGATGTTCTGGAAAGATTTTGTAACGTTGAAAAGCTGGAAAAGAAATAATCTAATTTTTCACCCTTGCCCTGATGTACATGGTACTGTCTCCAAACCTTGTGTTAATGATTGATTAATTTCAGAAACATCCAATAAAGCGAATGAAGGGAACAGCTCTTAGTTCCATTTAATTCTTAGTCACTTCCTGATAAACGCTTAGACTTGTTCAGTAAATCGGTTTCATTTAACAGTCAAAATTCAATATGTGATACTCATATTGAAAACAGCCTAGAGTCAATCAATAAAACTTTGGAAATTCAGTGAGTGAAATCCATCTAGATTTGCTTGAGTCTGAAGCTAGAGACAAAAGTTCTTTTCATGCAATTCCTCCAATGAAGCCTTTGCTGATGCCTCAAGTATACTAAGACCTGTCATGATGAAATGTGAAGTATTTAACTCTTATGATTCTGTACTAATGCCTTATGTTGATTTTTGGACATTTCTTTCATTCCCATGACAGGGTGTCTACTAGGTAGTAGAGTAGTAAAAAGTAGAAAAAAATTGAAAAGCAGCAAAAAAGAAATTAAGGAGCAGTGAAATTTGCCTCACGGGTCTACTTTACCTGGCAGGGTTGTAAAAAATGATGAAGTTGGATAAATCACTGAAAATTGTAGGTAAAGTAAATATGTATAAAGAGTTTGAAGATTTTCAAGAATTCATTTCTCCCAGAATCAGATTTTTGCTGCAGTTTTTGGGAAATATTCCTGTTAGGGGATGGGATAATTCCCCGGTGTCTACTAGTTTCCAGCCAGTTTATTTTTTGCATATGATGAGCTGTTGCTCTCATTGTTGAAAGATGTTAAGACAGGGTCTTTGGTAAACATTTGTTGGGGTCCGTTTGGGAGTGGGTAGATCAAAAATTTCGGTCATTTTTGCAAATATGCGTTGGATGCTTCATATGTTAATTAGATTATAGTTTAGTATTTTATGTGTTAATCACCTTGAAATTGTTTTGAACCCATGTCATTACGTGTATTATTGACTCAAACTGCTCGTTATAGGATGATTTCTTACATCCTGGACATTTGAACAACATTCATTATGGAAAAATTAGGAAGTAATTTTTTGCTGTTGAAGGTGGAAAAAAGAATTAAACTTTGAAAATGAAATATCAGGAGACACCCTGCAAACTGTTTATGTTTGAATTGTTTTGAGGTTTCTGTGGAAACATAAAATTTCAAAATGAATTTCCTTCTAATGAGGAACATATTGCACTGTAAATTTATAACCAGAAATTACTTTCCAGGAATATTGTGTGTGGTATAAATTTGGAAATTCTAATTTTGTTTATGAATAAGGATCGACACAAAAACTCATACAGAAATAATATCAAAGATACCAGTTATCAACTGCATTCAGTAGGATAAAGTTATTGAAAAATACTGTGAAAATGTAAAGTTGGTCAGTGATTGCACGCATAGAACTTTTCATTACCAGAGTGAATAACACATATTATGCTGTGATGGCTCTCTTTGCAGTACCTGCCCTCAGAGGCTAGGAATTATTGCACAAAGGCTGGACTCACTGGCCTATTCACCGTTTATTTAGAATTTAACACTCCATGAAAACTTTCATGTGGGGTAAAAGCAGCATGAATCTCGATCGTACTTAGATGTTTTAATGTCCTGGTCATTCATTATTCAGTATGATACGGTGTGGTAAAGGTTTTTGAAAACAAAGCTTCATTCTCTTTGCAGTTAGGCAGTTTCCAGAATGGGGTGCGCATTTGATTTCGATTTATCACACACAATTACATTGTCTAATTAATTTCTAGATGACGGAGCTTCAGCGTTGTGTGGGCGTCAGTCTGCACGACACCAGCTCATCATGACGTCATGACGGTGGTGGGGCCTTGGAAATGTCATACTCTGGGTTAGGACAAACTCGTCAACGGACGAAAATCTCTTTCAAGGAGCATTCCACCTGTCAGTTGATATAAGGTTCGTGTGAGCTCATACAGTTCTTTTCGTTCATCAACTAATATCTTTCCCCTCATGGAGATACAACTATTGTATCTATGAGAATTAGCACCCCCATGGGGAAAATGTGTGAGGGCCCGAGCTGAGAGTTCCGAAAGCCTTTTTTTGTTGGAATACATAGAATGTTTCTGTTATGTTAAGGACCACCAGTTTTCGTTTCACTGCTGTCCTGTTTTTCTGCACCTACTACGTCTTCTTCAACTTTTATCTTGTTGCATGAACGTTTTTCTCAACTTACTGTTTCCATGTCCCTTCTGCACAGATTCCGAGTTCCCTTATCTCCACACTAAATGGTGCCTCCCTCCTTCCTCTCATCGAAACGCTCCTTTTAGCGGTTGGGGAGGCATAAACTAGCATGTTATCTTACTAATATCTTATGTAGCATTCCGTTATAGTAATACCCCTCCGGGGAAAACGACTATTGTATCTATGGGAATTAGCTCTCCCAGGGGGAAAATGCGAGGGCCCGAGCTAAAAGCGAGTTAGGTCTACTGTTTGTTGAACTATAATGCTTTTGTTATGTTAAAGACCTTCTGTTTTCGGTTCACTGCTGTCCTGTTTTCAGCACCTACTACTTTCTTCTTGAACTTCGATTTTTTTCATGAACTTCTTACTCAACTAATTGTTTCTATGCCCCTTGTGCATAGATTCTGCGTTCCCTTAACTCCATACTAAATGGTGCCTCCCTCCTTCCTTTCTTTGAATCGCATTTATTTTGCTGTGGATAGGAAAGCTCAAACTGACTGATAATTATCTTTCGTTATAGTTATGCAAAAAAGGGATTCATTGATGCAAATTTTTTTGTAACAAATACTGGCAGATCGGTTGCAACGTTTGAAAACGTATTAGCATTGCAGTGGGTAAGATCGATAATTTAATGCTGTTATGAATAATCTGTTTTCTCCTTCAAGAATTGATTATTCTTCAATATATTTGACCATGGCATGGACGTCAGTCCTCACTGTTACGCTTTAATATCGGTCTGTTTTATCCGCACGACATCATTTGATTCAAATTCAACAAGCCAAATAGGTCCAAAGTTTCCTATAAATATAAATTATCAATAACTTCAATCCATAGCTGTTCAATAGGGTACCGATATCGAGTGTTGTATTCAGAGTTAGAATAATCGACTTATTCTCTGATTGCAACCAAAGCCAGATGGGCCAAATGTTGCGATCACAAGTAGAGCTTGCCTGGCTTGCTCCGAACAAAGTGGTAGTTGGAACACAGTCATTCTGCAAATGGTACTTTATTTTATTTTGTTATCATTCGCACAGTTGATATTTCCTAATGTATTCCAATTTATCAGATGCTTTAGCTGCAGTCGGGTGTGTAAAGATAAGAAACGAAAGGCGTCAACCATCCAAGAGGTCCTGCGCCGGTGCAACGATTGGGCTGGCTCAGAGACGATGGATTGAATCAGAAAAGTCGCCGGTGGAAACCAGTACACTTCCTCAAAGTCTACTGGCTTCTTCATCGCTTACTTTGACCGCCTCTCAGTCGCCTTATTTGCTAGCTCCGTCGACATCAGGTTATGATACTCCTCCCTTCAGCGGGGTTCAGACGGAGGGTGCTTTCCCCGGGGCAACGCCCTTTCTCCCTCCCCGTCTCTTCAGAAAAACCCTAAACCCTCGATCTAATGCCTCCCACCCCTTCCCCATGAGTGTCTTCGCTGTCACCCTTCATGCTGGAAAAACTCAGGAGCGACTGACTCGGCAGTCTTAAAAATAGGGTGTATCTCTCAGTGGCTTTGCTGCCCTATCCTCATGCCGAATCCCGACCCAAAAAGTTTCCTCTGATCTAGAAAAGGAGCGAGGGCTAAAGTTTTAACATTAATAGATTTATTGAAAGTACGGCGTCAGTGTAGTTGTATGTATTGTGCCTGTAAATATGATTTCTTTATGAAGTACCATCGCTCCTTGGTTGCCGACTTTGAAATGATCTGTTGCTGAAATAATTTTCCATTTAATTCAAAAGTGCCTGTTCACAATCGTTACGCGTATTTTTCGCTGTCATGCTATTATTAACAGTGGATGACTCGTGATAGGACTTGGGTAAAATTTTTTTAACTCATTTTTGTAATTCTTGAATTCTTCACGAAAACGATGCTGTTCTTGTGCCGGCCTCTGTGGAATAGTTTGCAGGTTCAAAACATGAGGTATTATCGGCATTACGAAAATTTCTGTGGCTGGAATGTCATAAAACGGATGTCAAAATAACATTTTTATCTACGAATTAAAGAGTTCATTTGAAACTAGTCGTTCCCTCAGGGGGATACAATTATTGTATTTATGGGAATTAGCGCTCCCTGGGAAAGATGTGAAGGCCCGAGCTGTGAGTTACGTGGGCCTTCTTTTCATTGAAATAAAATGTTTGTTGCTATGATAAGGACGACCTTTTTCGGTTCACTGCCGTCCTGGTTTTCAGCACCTACTACTTTCTTCAACTTTTATCTTGTTTCATGAACTTCGTTCCCTTACTGTTTCTATGCCTGTTCTACACACATTCTGCATTCTCTAATATCCATTCTAAATGGTGCCTTCCTCCTCTCTTCGATACGCTCTTTTGTGTAGCGGTTAAAGAGGTTTAAGCTAAACTATTTTCTAATCTAATTTTGAAACTAGTCGTTACTGATCGCACTAACTTGATGTCCGATCTGTTCATCTATTTTTGGTACCAAATAGGACCCAATGTACGTATAATTTTTCCTTCGAATTTCATTTTAATTTCACCCCTCAGGGAGATACAAATGTTGTATCTATGGGAATTAGCGCTCCCAGGGGGAAAATGTGTGAGGGCCAAGCTGAGAGTTAGGTAGGTTTTCTTTTTGTAAATAAAATATTTTTTGCTATGTTAAGGACCATATTTTTCGTTTCACTGCTGTCGTGCATTTCAGCCCCTACAACTTTTTTCTTCAACTTTTATCTTGTTTTATGAACTTCTTTCCCTTACTGTTTCTATGCCCCTTCAATATAGTTTCTGCATTCACTAATATCCAATGGTGCCTTCCTCCTTCTCTCTTCGATACGCTCTTCTTTGTAGCGGTTAGGGAGGCTTAAACTAAATCTAATCTAATTTTGAAACTAGTCGTTACTGATCGTACTAACTTGATGTCGGATCTGTTCATCCATTTTTGGTTTTAAAAAGGACCCAATGTATGTAGAATTTTTCCTTCGAATTTCATTTTTGTTTTATTGAGCATGAAGTATCGGCATTACGAAAATCTATGTGGCTGAAATGTCACAATAATATTTTTAAATACGAATTAATGAGTTTATTTGGAACTAGTCGTTACTGATCGTACTAACATGATGTCGGATCTACTCATCTATTTTCGGTACCAAAAAGGACCCAATGTATGTAGAATATCACCTTCGGATTTCATTTTCGTTTTATTGAACATGAAGTATCGGCATTACGAAAATTTCTGTGGCTGAAATATCAAAAACGGATGCCAAAATAATATTTTCATCTACGAATTAATGAGTTCATTTAAAACCAGTACTTACTGATCGTACAAATTTAATGTGGCATCTGTTCATCTATTTTTGGAACCAAATAGGAACCAATGTATGTTGAATTTTTTTTGCCGATTTTTATTTTCCTCAAATCGAGCAGGAGGTCTCGGCATTTCGAAAATTTCTGTGCCTAATAGCACCAGTTTTATGGGAAAGTTCCATTTGAAAAATTTGAGTTGTTTTTTTTATGTGAATGTCTTGTAAATTAAGAATTCTATAGAGAGTACAAACGTCGGAGCTGCATGGAAGCGGGAGGTGGAGGGTAACTTCTTTTGAAGAGGTATAGCTGTGTAGGATAACCCCGCCCTCTGCAACTTGTGACTCGACAGCATTATTGCGGGCCCTGTCGTCTCCTCATCCCAGTTAAAGGAGTAAGATGTGTAGTTGTTGAGAGGGTTGGTCATTGTAGATATTTGATGTCTATGAATGGGAGTGGGCAAATTTAATTTAAAATTGGTAAAATTTTCTTAGTAATCGGTTGCTTGATGAGTCCTTTTGTGGTGGTAGTTAATTTTAAATGAATGTTATATACGTAGTGTTTGCAGTGATGAGTCTTACAATCAACTTGTGATGGAATTCTTTGCATGCCGAAGATATTTTTGTAAGAATTTATTTCAATAGTCGGATCAATAATTTCAATTAGTAGTATTTATTTCAATAGTCGGCTGTTGAATTGAAATAAATATATTTATTGAACATCTGTAATGTTTTAACCTATTTATAAATCAGTGGCGATTTGAAATGACTTTATATTGTACTGTGAAACTTATCGGAATAGTCTCGTGTTCTACGATGATGATGACAATTTGAGCCCTCTTACTGTAGCATTCATCTGCATTCATCTGCATCGCAGCTATTTTTTTTAATAATGCATTGTTACTTGTTACAATGGGTCTCACCCTGTAATACTAATCTGTTCAATTATCGCAATTTGTAAGAAACTTGATGAAATATAAACAGTATTAAACAAATTTGTTGAATTTAAATAAGTAATTTCGATAATTTTTGTGAAGTCTTCAAATTCACGGTAATTAGACAGATGCGTTTCACGAGATGTGGCTTATTGTTTTTGGAAGCAATTCGCCATTTTTGGGAAAAATTGTTGCACTGCTTATGAATCTTTAGAATAATAGTGGTTAGAGGGCTATCTTTAACTTAAATTACCGGTAATTATCGTAAGTTTTGAACGAAGACCGACTATAATAACCGTTTAACTACCGGATATAAACTGGTTAATATCGTCGGTCTTCGTCCAAAATTTACGGTAAAAAACCGGTAATTTACCGTTAATCAGATGATAATATGAGACATTTGCGACACTAATTCCGACGATATATCGTCGGTTTATAGGAAGAAGAAGATGATAATTACCGGTAAATTCAGATGTAAATTATCGTCGGTCAGACGATAAATTTCTGACTGGGTGGTAGCCGTTTTAAAATAATCGTTTTCATGTTTCAGACTCAGGTAGATTGTTTTGTACCATCATTATTAGCATGGAAATTATCTAAATTTGAAGCATGAGAAAAGATACTTTCTTCGAATCACTTGATTTGAATACTAATATACACGTAGGAGTGAAAATATAGTACTGAATGTCACCCTCTCAGCCTTAGATGCAGGATGACTTTAATCAACTCGCCTTACCTTCACCAAATTCGTTATATTGCAAGTCTCTGAGCTCGTATATTAATCTACGTGTGCACTAAAAGGAGTGTTCTCAACAATGCATCGCTACTGAAATTGTGTTCTCTTTTATAATGGTAGTTACATATGTCATCAAATCTAGATTAAGTATTTATACTTCCAATAGGACGATTCGTAAAGAATCCTACTTGTCGAATAAAAAGAAGAACCAGAGTAAAATCGAACATTACGTTTATTGTATACGTTTCGGAATTATTAAAATTCCATCATCAGCACTGAAACAGGAGAAAAAAGAAAACTTTCTTAAGATCCTTATAAAAACATATATATATATATATATATTCCACAAAATTTCACTCAATGTCTGAAAACCTTAATTTGTATTCATTCAAAACAAACAGTTGCATACTCATAATTCACACAAGCACACATGTACACGCTAATCCAGAGACACCCAGTGAACACACACACACAGAATTACGTCCGTAGGTGGGGGCAATTGATAACTTTACGGTACTAATGTCTTTGCTGAGGTTTGGTTTATGAGTGAAAACGAAAAGGGACTCTAAAATTCTAAGGTCATGCTCACTATTAGCTCGGCATAAAGTTGAAAAATTAGGATTTTTTAATTAATGGTTTAAATTCTCGCAGTGATCTCTAATTGCAGATTGGGGTGGAAGGGTTAGTGCAGATATTCCTGCGTATTGGCTATGTCTGATGAATTGTTGGACTTTTGGCACTACCAACGTAAGACTGCATGCAGCAGTTACACTTGTAAAAATAGACACAGCCACTCCACAGGCACTCATCCAATCGTTCTTTCCTGCTAAAAAAGGATGCAATCTTAAAACTATTTTTGTAAAACACTCTGACGTCGACTGTTTTTTTTTTCTCCTGTTTCAGCACTGATAATGGAATTTTAATAATTCCGAAACGAATGCAATAAACGTATTGTTTGTTTTTACTCTGGTTCTTCTTTTTATTCTAGATTAATTTAAATTAGGAAAACATTACCCTCAATCATTTGTTTCAACTAGTGACATGGGTATTACGATACCCATGTGTGAATTTCAATCAAGGATCCTACCGTTAAGATATTTCAAAAACCAATGTTATACATTTCATGTATCACCTTTATTAGAAATAACTGTTGTTCTTTCTTTTCTTTTCAATTGAATCGTGCTACTCCGCCGCGTAAGGATACATTAAGAACTCGTGATGACTTGCAACGCATTATTAGGTACAAAATATCGAATTACAAGGATTCTAAGAATAACCTACTTGATAGGAAGTCCTAGAAGTCGTTGAAATTATTCGGGTCCACAAGTAGCTAAACTCAAATTTGTCCACTGTACTAGACTTAAGAGACAATCTTATGCTGTATCACTTTTGGTAAGTAAATTGTTTAAATAGTTCAAATTGTTATCACTACGAGTGTTTAAAGATGTTACGAACAGTGAATATTCTTTCAGCCTCGCTAAATATTTATGTGTGGCTTCAGAAGCAGCGCCATCGTGCTTCCGCATTCATCATTTAGCGTTTTTATTTACCTTTCGTTTA
The DNA here is from genome assembly GCA_014220935.1 of Platorchestia sp. MABIK. Lineage (NCBI taxonomy): Eukaryota > Metazoa > Arthropoda > Malacostraca > Amphipoda > Talitridae > Platorchestia > Platorchestia sp. MABIK. The sequence continues at coordinate 62,526 of JACJUY010003874.1, read as the reverse complement.
CGATACTTTCTCCGACTGTTTCATATCTTGTTCTTTGAAATTAAGTTAGATGAATATATGCGATAATGTTTGTTATTTATCAATATCGGTCAATGGCTTCATTCTTACTGGTTGTGTCTCATTCGCTATCTCTGTGTAGATTTTTTTCTGTTTTACTATCACTATGTAGAGGTTAACATTTTACTAAGGAACTAGTGAATTTGAAATTCTGAAAAAGAGGCATAGTTCTGACGAGGTTTCCATGAACAAGTTAGCCCTCTGAGTGAATTTAGCTCGAAATTATAATTGCTACTTGAGATACAGGCTACCTAGAATATTATTATTAGTAATAGGTAATCAAATAGTAGCCTATCCCAAGAGCATAGCAATCCCACACTAGGCTTCATCATAGGCACAACAACATATCAATAGCACCACTTAGGTGAAATCCAATACAGACATAACAATTAGCAATTGTACAATTTTCTTACGAATCGTACTTCTAAAATTTTCCTTTTGTAAATCATTTGCAGACCTAAGTAGTCCGCCCTTTAATATTTGTATAGTCCTCCTGCAAAGTTGACATAAGAGAAAAATCTCTGCAAGCGAGCAGCTCTAATTCTTCGTACGCCTGCCGTGTCGCAACGCACCCTTGGAGGCTTCTCAGCCTCATCCTGCCGTCACTGCAGTGTATCGGTACGCATGCAATCACAGATTTTTATTTATTTTATCATCACATAACATAATTGTCGGCATGACGCATCCGCTGACTTGTCAAGATTTGTTACGAGCGACCATCGTTGTCATGCGTTGCTGCTAAACCTCCGTGGTCAACCGCAACCCCCTCCTCCCTCTTTCCGCATCCTCTTGTCACCCCCACTGACGTGAAATAGAATAAATTACCATGAATACAAGCGTGGAAACAAAAAAGACCCGATGCAGTAGCACGGCTGAATTTTGAGAAGACTAACATAAAATACCGTGAAAAATTACTTGAAATTCTCATCTGTTGTTGCAAAAAATTATACTGAGTGTCTATGACGCTCAGTTTTTGAAATTTAATCCAGAAAATAGTGTTCAAATTACTTTGCCAGTAAGTAACTCTGTCCTTTTATCGAAAACTGTTGTGAAATAGTGACGTAGAACGTGAAAGAGGGAAAACAATTTCTGTTAATGTTGAGCGTTGTGAAACTGAGTGAGTAAAATGTGATACCCTGTTCAGGCCTGAAACAATAGACCTCTATGAGGGCCAATTCGCCAAGCCTGCGCCCACACTCCTTCCTCCCCCCCATCCCACCCTCTCCTCCACGCCTCCCAACTCCTCTCAAGCCTAGCTGTGGTCAAATGCAGCGCAGCCTTGCTAGCATACGATGTCCCTCTCCTTTCACCATCAAAAGGCGATGGTTTTGTGTATTTCTGAGTCTAATTTCTTTTCATCTCTTGGCAGTTTCTTTTCATCTCATTTTAAAGGCGGTGTCTCCTATTTTTTTGTACTCTTTACGAGCAGCATTCCAAAAACCCGATGCAGTAGCAAACTGAAATGCTGTGATGAATTACATAAAATAAAATGATAAATTCCATGCACTTTTCATCTGTTACGGCAAAAATTTTTATGTTGAGTGTGTATGACGTGAAATTTCGACTTCTACTCCCCAATATTGTGTTCAAATTACTTTACCAACAAATAACTCTGTTCTGTTTATCGAGAAATTTTGGTGAAATAGTGAAGTAAAATGTGTACGAGAGAAAACAAATTTTCTAAATGTGGAACGTGTGGAAACTGAGTAAAATTAGAAATATTTCACTGGTCTGAAACAATAGACCTCTTTGAGGGCCCTGCCTCTCCAAATCAGCGCCAGCAACCCTTCCTCCCCCCTCCCCCAGCCCACCTTCTTCGCTATACTCCCCTGTTCTACCCAAACCCACGCTGCCCTTCCTTTTCCTCGACCATCAAAGGGCGATGTTTTCGGGTGTTTCAAAGTCTAAATGATAAGCTAGCCCTCACTCATCTGTAGGCGATTACCCTTCTACTCATGACGATAGTTACCCACTCCATAACATCTACTCAGTGAACAAAATTTGAATTATCTTCACCTCTATTCATTCATCCAATACAATTTCATTATGTATTCATACGAAACTCGCTCAGCTACTCGGAAGGCAGCTTTATCTGGAGAAATAACATCCCTCACGACAGCGCCGCCTGAAAACTCCAACCCTAGAAAGCGGAATATATCTGAACCGTTCACAAAACGAAAGCAGAAACCACCAAAATTCTCATGCGTAAAATCACAAGTTCAAAAGCCTAAGCCGCTTACAAGAACTACAACTCCGACAGTGAAGCAGTATGACGTCAACGAGTGCACCGTAACTACCAAAGCATCACCAGTGCCGACCGGCAGAGAATCGACAAAGAGGCGAGCAGCGGAGTCGCTCGTCTCTGACGAAACTCTCCCAAGCGCTGCTTGTAACAATCAAGTCTCAACGCCTGCAACGCACGTACTCGCAACAAATCCCAGCAAGAGCAATGAAGAAGTCCCTGCGCCTGAACTTCACTGTTCAGACAATCCTGGAAAAGATACATCAGCGAAAGAGTCACGAAAATTTTCACTTTTTCCGATGGGTAAAAATGTAAATTTGTCAGGAGCTGCCGGGAATGATGCGATGAATGAGCCTAATATTAGCGGTTCTAATTTTCATAACTGTAGCGATCATGATTACCTGAATATTGCATCAAGCAACTTGCACCCATTTCAAATTTCTGTGTCTAATATTATTCATCAGGTAAATAATAACCTGTCTCTCACTGCAGCCCACTTAACAAAATGTCAAAACAGCGGACGCCTCCAAGTCCACTTTCGATATCCTCTACCGCTTCAAATATTAGGCTCATTACAGAGAAACTTTTCAAACTGAACTCGCATGTAAGTTCTTTCGATTTTACGCCAAGGATCCCGTCCTATGCATGCCATTCTTTTGACTCAAATTGCACAAAACCTTTGGATACATTTCTTGTCGGAGGTAAAATTCTCACGACAGTCATAAGGAGTGACATTGACACTACGTGTGAAATTCGAACAGTAATTTCTGGCCGTATTGATGATCTTTTTGACGCAATTGGACAAATGCCTCAATTTACCAACTACATCATTTGCTTGAGAGAATTAAGCCTCTCGCGACCTAACATTACTAAAATTAAAGAACTTATCTTGTCTAAGAATGCCCTAGCTCGTATTTATGTAGTAAGTGCGTGTAGCAGTAAGCAATTGTATCAGGCGCTGAATTTGTGCAAAAAACGGTATTAGATTGATTACGCTCCGAACAAATGGCGCAACAGATCTCATAACTTGCAACGATGTTCGTACTTGGCCTAGTACAAGAGAAGAAACGCACAATTTTCTTAAACAGATTGCTCTTAGATCGAGTCTAGAACTCACGTTACAATCCAACTCGTGTATCATAAACTCCAATGGCTTGAGTGACAAAACTGAACGTTCCAACATCAACGGAAAACACCAAAATAAATTGAAAAATTCCACTCGATTGCTCGCTTTTCAAGAGAAATCTCTAGCAACCCTAACCATTGCTTGCCTACTGATGATGAACATTTTCCTCCCTCGATCTCTGAATACTGCACCGTACCTACAAAAAATAGGTTTTCGTTGTTATCTGACGCGAACACAGAGAGTGACATACCCTTCTCACAAACGAGTACAAATCATCAACATCTAACCACGTACTCGGAAGCAGTGAAATCAATACGAAGAGAAAAATTGCAGCAAAATCTCAGTCGAAATTTGATGGAAAATTCACAGCCCAACCGCATACAGAACCACCACCAAGAAAGTGGAAATGACAAGAGCGCCCCTCATTTCTCAGTCGCTCCCACAACCAAAATTGGCCACAACCTGATAATTCAAAACCAGGATTCCGAGAAATTCAAAAAACTCCTGTCTAACAACGCTGAAAGCCAGCCTGAATATGATCCAAACTCCATGTGCTTACTCGCCAGAACCACAATGGAAGAATTAAAACGATCATTTAAAAATAAAGCCGCTTCCTACCATGGCCGATGGGCACTGCCTCCTTCGTGCAGTAACTCACCAGCTTAACACACGATCGTTTTTAAAATGGAATTACGATTCCTTAAAAGCAGCAATCAAAACAGAGAGCACAGAAAATGAAAACAAATTTGTCAATTTCCTGGACAAGAAAAGCGGTGACCTACCTCGGCTTATAAGTAAATACATTGACGAAAAACATTTTGATCATGATGCCGGAGACCTAATACCACAAATCATATCAAATGTGACTGGTGAAAAAATTTTCATCTTCGATGAACAATGCAATGGTGTTTGGAGAACAGTAGTCGAACCCTCATCAGAATTATCTACTATTCACCTTCCGCTATTACTTCATCGAAATAAGGACCACTACAGTACCCTTGTTGAGCAAGACAAAACCAAGTCTGATATCACATCATCTTCGTGACAAAATACTGTTGTCCAGTTGAATGGCAGTCTCTCAAATGTACCTGACGCTAGACTTGACTCTCTGGGCAACAATGATAAGATCAACGAATCCCCGAAACAGTCCCTATCTAAAAATCACTTTGACGCCGCTAATAATCATAATAATCGCCATATAATGGAAAATATCATAAATAAACATATCAACACTTGTAGCCTCAATAGCAAGCTGGATGACGTTAGAGTAATGTTGGTCACAGAAGACATTGACATCTTATGTGTTTCCGAGACAAGGTTTGATTCGCGAACCCAGAGCTCGTTTTAAATATTCCCGATTACGTGCTGTACCGCTATGATGGCGTAAGAAGTTGCAAAGGTAGTGGATCTTGTATTTTCGTGAAAGAAATTTATTCATCGTCTTCACTTTTAACAAATGAAGTGTGCGACGGCATAGAAATGGTTTGGCTTAAAGAACAAATAAAAAAACACAAATCCATTATAACCGGCAGCCTTTACAGGCACCCATCGTCTTCTCTACCTACAACACTAGAGTTCATTGAGAAAATTTTTAAAGAAACTCTTGCCACAAAAAAGTCTTTCATTGCTTTCGGCGATTTTAATATTGACTTAACGGAGGAAAAAAATCAGCTTAGCAGACTGCTGTACAAACTAAACCTTTCATAAATGGTTAAAGAACCGACTCGCGTTACAAGAGTCTCTAAAACTCTCCTCGATCTGGCAATCACAAATTAACCTACGGCTATATTTAGTACAGTTATATCACCCTCTGTTGCGGATCACCACTCTGTAGAATGTCAAATTAATATTGCAAAGGAAAGACATAACTATAGTTTCATGACTTATCACTTAAAAAGTCAATATTCACCGGAACTGTTTCATGAAAAACTCCTAAACAGGTTCACTGAATTTCAAAGTATGATGCAAACT
>JACJUY010003874.1:34304-54057 GCA_014220935.1 Platorchestia sp. MABIK | reverse complement strand
GTACAACGATCCTTCTCATCTATTTGAATCTGGTGAACTTTTTTGTGATTATGTTCTTTCCGAAGCTCTCCACTTGGCACAGTAGATGATGCGTCCATATGAAAAACTGTCTCTAGTCCCGACTACCTACCTCATAGTTCTAGATGCAAAATAAATCCAATTTGCTCATTTCACTTCTAACATTAATCCCTCACACTCGTATCACTAGTTCCTATGTTCAAATTGCTCATAATTCAATGCGAGTACGCACTAACGAGAGGGTTTTCAGCAATGCGTCACATGGATTATGCTTTCCTGGGTCACCTGTATTTTAAATGTATTACCAGAATCCGACTACCGCGACAAAGAGGAACTCATTTTTTCGTGCTTTTCTCCGAATCATGTTTCCGACAATTTTCGTGTGTATTACGATAACCATGTATGAATAGCAATTAAGGATCTAAATCATTTGTCTCAACACTTAATTAACATGGGTATTACGATAACCATGTATGAATAGCAATTAAGGGTCTCTGTGTTAAGGTATTTAAACGCGACTTTTGCTCTTTTTTCAATTTAAATGCGCACAAACGAATACATTTTTCAACTAAGCGTTACGAGAATTGTGTTCTCTTGGTAACTTATATTCTAATGCACTTTCAAAATAAGATTAGGCAGAGCTAAGGAACTCATTTTGATGTGCTTTTCTGTCAATAATTTTTTGATTCAACATTTTACACGGGTGTCCCAATACCAATGTGTTATTATCAATTAAGGATGCTTTTAGGTTAAAGTGTTTTTAAAAACCAATGTATCGACAGTTCATGTTTATACTTTATTGGAAATAAATGTTTTTCCTTTCGTTCTTTTTTTCTTTAAACCTTTCGCCAGCATGGCCCAGCGTGGAGCTTCGGCGCGGGAGTGACCTGGGCAGCAGAAGGATCTCACGCCAACGGCCTTTAGTATGTCTATTGGCACTGTATGCCATTATTCGAAGTTGGTACACAGGACACGTTTCACGGTGTTCCTGATCCGGATTGAAAAGATCCCCTATCTTCTGTGTACTTTTCGGGACCGTAGGACTGTTGTCCATTCGATTTAACAAATCACTCCTAAGAGTATTGTGGAAAGTAAGCCCCATTGATGCTTTATCCACTATTTTGTCGATTTGTATCCTAGTGTCCTGAATGTATACCGTTTTTTCTTTCTCATGTGGTCTTCCGAAAGTTTTTTTTGTGCGAGGCAGAAAACGAGTTGAAGTATATGTAATTTTTCATAATAAATGTAAACATTAACTTAACCAATTCTCCTTTTACTCCAACACGATTTCCGCAAGCTATGCTGGGAAAACTATTGAGCTTAACTCACACAAAGCCTCTACTGTAAAATTTTGTACAGTAATAACCAATAGGCATAACAGCATAGCAATAGCACCACATAGTTTAAATAGTTCACTCACCTCAGAGATATCCTCCTAACTCTGAACACTCATCTATTCAACTATTTAACGGTCAAGCTAGGTGAGAGCGGAAGAATAGGATGAAAACAGACATGAAATGAGTTAGCGGTTGGTAATTAGAAGTAATTAGATTAAGTACTTAGCTGTATCTTATTAACTTAGAAACACACGCAGCCGACATTCACTGTTGTCAGGATCAAAGCTAGTGGGGAACTACCTTGCCGGTGTTGCCACCAGCAGCGTTGCCAACATTAGGTCCGTTTAACTAGTAAGTTACATTTTACACTTTATTTAACTACTGTACTCGACCACTACATTTTTACGCTAACCAAGTTAACAGTTCAGCACATCGTCACCTTGATCGTTAAGAACATGTGATGGCCTTCATTGTAAAGTACACATAAGGGATAAAATAAGTGCGCGCTGTCGAAAACAGTGGCAAGGACAGTACCTCAAACCACAATGCAGAAATATTTGTTGACTTGAAATCTAAGACGCAGTACTTAAGTTTCAGCGCGTCCGATTGTTTCAATTAATCTTCTCACATCTCAGTGATGCACAGATGGAGCGATGTATACCTGGAATTCGAAAACTAGATCAAACTTTGCTTGTACATTAAAAAAACATAGAATGACTTTTCCACGAAAAATAAAATCCAAACATTCATTGTTTTCCAAAAAGTATCTAAGTTGAGTAAAGTCTATCAAACTAAAGCTAAGAAGGTCTCCCAAGTGGGAGATGATAGAAAAAATTCGATTAGCTGAACGTCAATACAGAATTAAAATAACAGTTAGTGTTCAAAATGTCCGCCAGCTACGTTATTCAACATTTGATACATAATTCCAGGACGCGATAAAACACTGCGCATTGAGTCCTACAGTCAACTATTCTTCCAACACGATCCAATTCAGTCTCCAAAGGGGTTTCATAAATTAAAGTCAACATGTGGCTTCAGAAGTAAAGGTCCAACGAGCTCAAATATGGCTACCTCACTGGCCAAGGTAAAGGTTCAAATCGTAAAGGTATATCCAAGTCTTCATGAGACGTAAAACCATAATGATTCGGTATCACGAAATTTAAATTCCTACCAATTCGTAAAAAGTCGTTCTCTATGGCGTTGATGTCTCTAACGCAGAAAGGTCATTAGAAGGGCTGTGACAATATGTTTTCAGCATAAAAGAATATTCTTGGGCATATGAGGCATAAAAAGAATCTTTATTTATGATCTACAATAAAGAATATTCTAGTTGTAAGCTTTTTGATGATGTATTTTCGGAAGACTGCTAGTTTAAGAATGCTAAACCACGTTGGGCTCGTCATAGCCGTGTGGCATTCGGACCTGACTCCGTGCGGGAAACGCGGGTTCGAGTCTCGACGCTGGTGGTGATTTTCTCTGTTGGGTATAGGAGAAAAAATTCTAAGGACAATACCCCACTCTACCCAGGTGTCTGAAATGGGTACCGGTCTTTGACCGGGGGAGCGTCATGGCGTCCTGGTGTTAGTTATAAGGCATTTGAAAAACATGTAAAAGGTGATATGTATCATGTTTCAATTGGAAATGAAGCACCCGTAGATGCCGATGTTTGTTTTGTTGTTGGAACACTAATCACTCTAGGGTAGCGGATTGCTGAGACGTCATCCAGTATAAAGTGTCTCCTATCCTGTGCTCAACATACAAAAAATTGAAAAAACTGAACTTCAGGGAAAATGCTAGTAAAATTCACAGATTTGGTGACTTACAGTGACGATATTCATTGCAAATTTTGTAAATTGAAGGTGAGATCAGAGAAATACTCGAATAGGTACCAGTTTGTTTCAATAAATATGTCAATTAATTAGGGTAAAAGCGGAATGATGTGTCACTCTAAAACAGGCACAGCGCTTGACGAAGTCCACATATTAATAAATAAGCTTTCGGTGAATTATAGTACAAATAATGTGGTGCACAATATAGACGAGACGATCAATGTGAGTAGTTGTAATGAAATAGGTACGCACCATATAATTAAAACGAACTAACACTAATTATTGCCATAATTTCATAAACATATTTCACCCCTATTTAGTCACTAAGAAATCTATTCCCTCTAAAAGAGTCTTGTGGGTTATTCGTAAGACATCTGTCACAAGCATGTTTTATGAGTTTGTTTAGAGTATTTTACTTGATATAGTTCTTATTATTGTTATTTCATAGTAAATGTGGCGGTAAATGGTAGTTCGACTGATGTCGCAGCATTTACCTTAACAGATTTACCTTAAATTATTGACATGTAACCCATGCTTCATATGACCTAACGGAACATAACCGATGAAAACAAATGACGTATTGATGTAAAAATGTTTCATTTCCAGTTCCCTAACATGAAAAAATCATCTGTAGTACAACATATGAGAATTAAGAAGCACAGGGGTTATAAAGATAAACATCAAGAAGACACGATGCCTGAAAATCTTCAAAGTGTTGATGAAAATCAACATCAAGTGGTAAGGAACCGCAACCTACACCTACACCAGAGGTCAGAAAAGTGATCGATATCGAACTACCCCTGGGGTTCGAGGACAGAACTCAAGGGGTCGATGAATTTACGGAAGTAGGAAGGGGGTCGATAAAGGAAAATAAAAAGAATCAATTAGATTTTTCAAGACCTTGAATACAAATACATTTTTTGTAGAAAAATTTAAAATTTGGTCGAATTTCAATCTACATAATAAAAATGGACAACTTCAATATAAAAATGTTGTAAATCAAATTGAATGTTGTTAAGAATTTTCCCGTCTTAAGTTTATTTGGAGGATTTTAGCCTCGGTAAGGAAAATGAATTATAAAAAGAAGGAAATTAAATATTAATGCAAGTCAGCTTCACAAAACACTCCTACTCCATTGTAACCAATAGAACACGCAAATTTAGACTTATGAGGTCCATGGAACAAAAGCAAAAATAGTTACAGTTAGCGAGAACAATAATTAACACTAAATTGGGTCTTTGGGCACCCTAACAGGTAAGGGTAAGGAGGAGTCGTGCGAGAGTAAGGATACGTAGAACAAAATAAATAAATTTACGAACAACGGAACGCTCACTGAACACTATATCGATATATATTAAACTCTAACGCACACTTCATACACTGATCATTATATCTGCACGTATTAAACTTTGAAACGGCAAAAAAAAGAAAAAATCACAAAATAATGCTTACTAGTAGCATGGACGTCACAGACACAAAGGAACAACAGAGTGAATGTCACACGCCGCTCGGCCATAAACTAAACAGACAAAAACAAAGGGATTTACCTTCAAGTGTCAATTGTATTTTGATACACGTTATTCTCGCTAACAAATCCTAACAAATGTTAAAAGTGAACAATTGCTTACAATACAGTAACCGCAATCAAGACAGCGTGCGCTTGTGACAGCTACTCAAAGCCTTCCCTCTAGCGCAGTATGTATGTACATATGTCTGGCGTGTGCAGAAGACGCATACACAAAATATGCACAGCTCAGGGAGCCGTGTACACTCTCACTCCCTAGCGATACTTTTTACAGGATACTCACTTGTATAAATTTTTGATAATTATTAACGATGTTACATTTCATTGTTTTCTGTGCTTACTGGGTCGATGGCTCTTATCATATTTTGGTCATACACTTTGTCTTAGAACGAATTCGAACAAGCTCGTAACACGTTCGAAACAGCCTCAGTCTCGTTTGCGGGTGCGTAAAAGATCGTATGCTCTTAGTTGCCCGTCATCTTTCATTTGGTTTGTGCCGGTCTCTTGCTGCTTGTGTTACTCTATTTAAATCTCACACTGCTTTTTGCATAGAGATTCATTTCTAACACTCAAAATACCCAATAGAAATGCTTAGAAAAAATGTAGGCAATATTCTCCGGAGTATTTGAAATTTGGCTGTGAACCATCACTTGCGAACGAAACTAATGCCCATGAGTTCGTTGTGCGAAAAAACTTTTAGCAATGTTTTGCCATGAAGCCAGCTAAAATGAAAGACCATTTAGAAAGGATGGATTCTGAAAAGAAAAACAAAGATCTTGATTGTTTCAAAATGCTGGAAGAAAAATTAAGAGCTCAGCCAAACTTGAATGCATTTTTAAAATCATCTGCCAGCGCTGATAGTGAAGGAGGTTTTAGGCATAATACAGCATTTCTCTGAATATAGCAGCAAAGAAGGGCAAACCGTACACTATTGGCGAAGAGGTCATTTTACCATAAAAAATGCAATCGAAAATGTTATGGGGAAAGACTCTGAACAAGATCTAAAATCCATACCGTTAAGTGCAAGATCTGTACAGCGGCGCATTGAGGAAATGGCCTTTGATGTTGAACAAACTGTAACCTCAGAACTCCAACATTCTAAATTTGCTATTCAACTTGACGAATCAACTTTTAAAAGTTCAAATATCCTCATAGCTTATGTGAGGTTTTATAACCCGACGCTGAATAATACTGTTGACGAGTTTCTTTTTGCTGATTCTCTTGAAGCTGATTCGAAAGGTAAAACGATTTTTCATGCTTGGAAGAATATTTGAAGAAGCACAAAATTCCATTCGATAATATTAGTGCGATTTCGACCGACGGCGCACCAGCTATGGAAGGTCGTTATAGAGGTTTTTCTATCTTTCTTAATAAGAAAAAGGTTCCTACTGTATCCGCTGTTCACTGTGTTTTACACAGACGGCATCTGGCAGCAAAAAACTGAGTGGTAAACTGCATGAAACTTTGAAAGTGTGACTTTCAATAAAATAAAAGCCCATCCTCTGAATTTCCGACTATTTGCAAAACTATGTGAAGGAAATGATGAAATTTCCAACCAATTGCTTCTGCACACTGTAGTAAGGTGGTTATCATGAGGCGATAGTGTGCAAAAGCTAGTTGAATTATGAATTCAAACTAAAACATTATAAAAAGAAACGCGAAATTCTCTCCGCCTGCCGAGCAAATAAACCCAAGCTCTTCATAAATGAATATTTCATACCTTCACGAGCCAAGATCATGTACACCTTGAGAATAGCCAGAAAAAATCCTGGAGAGAATTGGAATCCCGAGGACCCAGGACGGAAACATCTTCGCATCCATCCCTGGACAACCGGATACAAGATGCCATCAGAGCTCGACCAATACCTGATGCTGCAACTGGATATGTCATCGAAACAGGTCTTGGGTGATTAGGCTTGAGTGATCACCTCAAATAGATTTCATGTCACTATCATAACATATAACTGTCACTGACGCCTAAAATATATTTAAAATTTATGTCACTGATGCCAAAAATTTTATACCCTACACCATAACTTTATAACTTCGAGCTGTATAAATTCATGTCTTAGATCACTTCCAACTTTTTAAAACTAAAAGATATCAGTTTCACCTCAATTCTGACAATTGTCCGACAGATGTATGTGAACATTTACGACAGCTGTACGTGAACTTTGCAACAACGCCATAAGGAATTTCCCAGGTAGCAAAAAATTATTAGGCTAATATTGGGTTGATAATTATTTATTGACCCGATATTGTAATCTTGGATTACAATAATAGGCTAATAACAAGACAATATCGAAAAAATATATACATATGTATGATATCAACTTGTTATTGGGACAATGTAGTAAATAGTTTTATTTCTAATATTAAACTAACAGTGTGTATATATATGTATGATATTCAAATAAGTGGAAACTATCTCAAAAATCTCGCAATTTAATAAAATTTCTTAAAATATAAATTATTATTGCCCAAACATTGGGTTGATATCGTAAGCCAATAATACGGAGTAATTTGTATAAAATGTACCAATTAAGTTAATGAATAGTTATTTCAGTCATTAATGAGTGCAGATATATTTGACAGATATCAAGAAATGTGAATACGTTACAATAATATGTAAATTCAGAATTAGTGTAATCACAAGTTCACAGTTCTTGTTTTTTTCAGTCGTCCAATGAGTTTCGAAGGTCTACTTTTTCAAAAAAATATGCTAAAATCGTTTGTCATATGCTACTATAGCCATAAATGTCTATATATTGAACAATTACGCATACTTGACGGGATCAAACTGCATGTTCAGGTTGCCCGACCACTTTGGATTTTTCTAAGGAACATTTTGTAGTGCCTTACCTTAGTTACCCCTCAAACCTCAATTCTAGTCTACTTATGTATTCTCAGTAACTTTGATATACACCCAATGTGAATTCTTACGACTTAAACATTTAATTTCTCCTCTGCGTGTCACCGATACCAAGTGGAGGGGAAGTATAAGTAAGGCCGCCGCTTCACGCCGCTAAAGGCCCTGATACACTAGGCAAAAATCGCGGTGATAACCGTCAGCATGCCTCGCGAAGTGCCTCCCACCCCTGCACACCAGCCAGTTGGCAGAGTGGCCACCGAGCTTTGCTGTGATCCGACCATGTCGGGAACAGACGGGCGTCACTGCGATGAGCAGTACAGTTTTGATCGTTGACGAGAGAGGTGCGCAGCTATGTCTTGCTCCGCAGTTGAGTGGACAAAACTCTAACGCTGTATTTTATTGACGCATTTAAAAAATACGGCTGCTTGTAGAATGTGAAAAGCAGCTCTTACAGAAAGCTAAAGCACAGCGCAATGGGCGCTTTATTTCTATCCGGCGCACTATATGGCTGGTCGCAATCGTGCACCTACTCGTACGACATGCAGAGACAGCCTGACGCCTTGCAATGCATTCCGCGGTGATTCCTCTTGCGTGCTGAGTGTATCATGTCGCCAGTTCTCACTTCAACTGGCGGCGGGATCCACTGCCGCAATTTCTCGAGTCATGAACGCCAGTGTATCAGGGCCTTAACGGAACTCAATGGCGGAAGCAGCTGCATATGGTCTAACAACCTAAGTATCAAGTCCATAGTGACAATCAATAGCTGATATTGGAAAAGTGAATATATCATTATCGGGACAATTTTGTTTTACCAATATCAACATTATATCAAGAATTGAGAATCAATCCAATGATATTGTAGGGAACACCTCATTATCTAATCAATATTGACACAATAATTAGTTGATATTGGGTTTATGATAATATTGTTATTGGGCCAATATTTTTTTCCAATATCAACCGAATTTTCCATAATAAGGTATTTCCCCAATGTTCATTTTGAATATCCAGTCAATATTGAGACTGTATATTGGCTCAATATTAGGTCAATAAATTTTGCTACCTGGGTTGTACCTACCATTGTTATAATGAAATTAAGATTTCCACCATGTTCGCCTTCCCACCTTATTTGCATGTAATTTTTACATGTAAGGTCACTATTACTTGCAAACCATATTAGCTGATTAGATATGTCATGTCGCTAAATTTTTTTTAAAACTTAATACTTGTTGTGTTTGAACTTTGTGACAATGCCATCAGCAATTTGTACGCACCAATGTTGTGATATTGAACTTCAATATTATTCGCTAATGGACTGAGTATGTGTGTACTCACGAAATCGAGCTAGATTTTTTTACTCTTTTCTCGCTTACTTCCTAAGCTAGTTTTTAGACAGGAATATCCTTTTAATCTTGTCTCTGTATTTCGATTTTAAGTTATATATCACTTATTGCTTACTGTTTACTAATTTTAAATGACTGATCACGCTGATGTATTCGATGAAATCGACTCAGACCTCAATCATTTAAACGGAATATACCCAAACATAGACGACTCTGATAACTGCATGTATACTAACTTTTCAAAATTAAACGAAACTGTACGAATGACTCGCAATGATTTTTCGCTCCTACGTGGGAACTTTATGTCACTCTGTCCAAAATTGAAGGAGAGACAATGTACTATTACTGAACTTAAGTTTAACCTAGACGTGATTAGCTTCACTTAAAGCTGGCTAGATGACTCAGCCAAGACATGATTAGATTTGAAAATAGTTACCATTCGCTACGAAAAAACAAGCGAGGCGGAGGCATCAGTACGTGCATATCTAACCACATAGACTCGAGAATCATAGCAAGTGCAACACTGAATCGGAATCAAATAGAGTCACTATTCGTAAAACAGTGTAGAGATGGTAAACGAATTGTACTTGGAACGGTATATAGGCCTCCTACAGCCTGTCCTATATCTTTCCTGAATGAGCTCAAGCGCATTACTTCTCTGTTCAACAGGTCGTTATACAATGACATAATCATATGCGGTGACTTCAATTACGATCTTCTGAAACATGAAGGTTGTGAACCTTTCTCTAATTTTTTAATTGCCTTCCAGTCTAAATCTTTTCTTCCGATCATCACAAAGCCCACACGAATCTCCTCAGGATCTGCTACGCTGCTTGAAAAAATCTTGATGACAGACACAATTGATTTTCTTGCTGGAATAATTACTTCTGACTTATAAGATCAATTTCCAGTTTTTCTTATTAAGAAAAATGTCTATATTACTTGGCCCAAGCCACGGGCTGAAAGTTACTCATATCGTAAAGTAAAAGAATCAAATTTAGAAGAATTGCGAATAGCTCTAGAAGAATCAATGCCAACATTGCACACCTCTCAACAAAACAATAATGCAACGAGCATTGATGAAGCAGTAGTAAAGTTGACTGAAACTACACTGAGAGCAATTTTTGACACACTTGTGTGTCTCAAACAGTTATTCGAAATATTTTGATACACAGTAGAGTATTTCCTTTGACCACATATTGAAGTGGCTGAAAAAGTTAAAATACAAATTCACGTTTCAAACGGCTAAAAAAATTTCGTAGAAAACCGAACTGTGTTTAAATTTAATGACAGGACTCCAATTCTCTTGAAAACCCGAATACCTTCACCAATTTTTCTTCTAATTCTCAGACGTTCTTAAACGTTGTCTGTAAATTAGTGTACTCGGTGACCCGTCTGAGAAAGTGATATATTAATGTGAAATAAAATTGATTTACGTTTAAGTGTGTCATGGTTGACACACTTAAGTGTGTCGTATAGGCCCATGACACATAAAGGTGTCTAGGTTTTGGGACAAAATGTTTCTCAGTGTATAATGAACGCATACATTCAGTGTTACCCAATTGTAACTCGTACAGTAACACCGAAAAATAAACAAATGCCCTGGATTACTGGAGACATCATGATAAATATAAAGAAACGTCAAGCGTACCTAGCCCTCCTTTGCGAAGGGCGAATATCTAGAAAAAAATATAACAGATTCAGAAACTATGAGACAAACCAGATGAGGACATCAATTAAAAGCTACTTTACGCTCAAGTTTACTCAATTTAAAACTGACATTAACATGACTTGGCGCCTCCATAACTCTTGCTATAAACCGAATAACGCCGATAAAAAGAAAATTGAATATGTTGTTCAAGAAAATATAAAATACCACGAGAGGAAAGATATTGTTAATCTCTTTAACAATTTCTTCGTAAGTGTAGGGAAAACTATAGCTGATGGTATTCCAAGTGAACCTACTGATCACCTACTGATCATACATGGATCTTATCCGAAAACACAACTCCCTTTTCTTTAGGCCTACCAACTCTTCCGATGTAATTGCGTGCATAGACAACCTGAAAAATAAATCGAGTTGGTTACAAACGTTCTTGGCTAAAGTACTTCAATTATTGCTGAGATTGTAGCCCCGCTCATATCCAATATTATTACCCAGCCTCTCTTCCTAGGCACTTTCCCGAACTCCCTCAAAGTTGCTAAAGTAACCCTTATCTTTAAAAATGGTGAAAAAACCTGTGTAAGCAATTATCAACCTATCTCCGTGCCACCAATTATTAGCAAGGTATTCGAGAAAATTGTGTACAAAAAAGTATCCTCTTATTTTGTACAAAAATTATTTCTCTAGGATGAACAATATGGCTTTTGCTCTAAAAAATCAACAACACCGGTGTTAGGCCCCATGCCAGTATGGCCAGATGGATATTCTCGTATCACGCTTCCGGCTTTGTAAATAATTTTCGCCCGAATTTAATTCGAGTAAGCTAGATACTCCCCACACCCCCTTGAATCAGGCTTGTCCGAAATTCGAGGGAGCGACGAAAAGAAAAACGGTCAGCTCTCTGGAATTTTGGAATCTCATTATCCGTTACTGAAATACTCTGCTGTTAACATTGTTCCCTGCAAATAAATCTGGAAATTAACCGAGTACTATCTTCCCCGAGAAGAATACCGACTACAAAGAAAAAAAAGTCTCCACTCTTAGAAAGTTTTCAAATGAGTTGCGCCCAATGAGCGGCAGCCCTACATCCGCTGAAATACAGCCTCTACGAACTAAACTTCGGCACCCGCTAGCAAAGTCAGCCCGTAAAAGCATCCGAAAGATCTAGAATCTTGGGCCCGATCATGGACCAAAAATAATAATAAATCTAACAATTGGCGCCGGACAAGGACAGGCTAACAAAAATAATAATCACTTTCTAACCATTGGCGCCCGAACAGGAACAGCCTAACAAATACAATAATCACTTCTAACAAGTGGCGCCCAAACTCAGCGACCTGAACTCTGGCAAGCTGCATCTTCAATCAAAACGAACTCAGCGACCCAAACTCACGAAAACTGAATCTATTTTCAAGCTCGGCTCGGAGCTGCGGCAGAGGAAGTACGCCTCGAATCAACCATTCTACAAAGTCGGTAAAATAAAACCCGCATCTCCCGCCTCAACAGGAATTCACTGTCGGAGCAATGCTAGAGGAACTACGCCTAATACTCAAACATTGAACAACCCGGTTAAGATGGATTGCGTACAAGGATCGCAACAATATGCAAAAGCTCTGGGAGTAACCCCGGAACAGGCGAAATACCGAAAGATTTTCCTCGGTCGGTTGCAAAGGCTGGAGCAAGAAGAACGAGAGAAACGAGATCGAGAACGAGAGGAACGAGAATGAGCGAGAACCAGCGAGAACCAGAACGAGATCGAGAACGAGATCGTGAACGAGAAGAACGAGAACGAGAACGTGAGCGCGAGCATGAGATTCGCATTCAGCAGCTCAACCAGCCAAAAGCCCCAGAGACGAAACGAATTAGGATTCCTGAAATAACGCCATTCGAGCCAGAAAAAGAAGGTATTCAGGAATTTCTATTTATGCATGAACGACCAAAGAACGAAGGCTCATCCAAACGATAACCGCCGTCGATCGATATCGCTTCTATAAAATCAGAACCCTACTATTAGAATCCCATAATGTCACTACGGCAACACGACGCGAAAATTATTTGAAAGTAAAACCAGAAGAGGGCGATAACATAAGTCGTTACGTCCGCAGGATCGAACAAGCCTTTGATGCCTGGATTACGGGAAGCCAAGTCGAGCCAGGTAACGAACAACTAAGGGATTTTGTCGTGGTAGACTGAATATTCTTACACGAACGGCATTCAACAAGGCATTCAAAATATAAAATGGCATAAAATCCACGAAATACACCTGCTAAGTATTTTACAGAAGCCGACCAAATGCACTTTTATCACCGAATGTCGCTCGCATTCGTGGCAACCCAGCTTAAAGACCGCGGAAGTTGTACTCTGGCTACACTGAGCGAACAGGGGGATAGCTTCTTACAAGCTCGACCACACATCTCCCTGCAACAGCTATGCGGCAACCGTTACAACAATGACCGGACCAGAAATAACGAGCTACCTATGAACAAATCTACCGCAACAATCCGAACCACGCGAACTTTTTTGCCCCTAACCGTGCGCAAATCAACTCAGTTTCGGCAACCGCGCGTAACGAACCAGCATGCGTCGCGGCAACTCCTCAACTACCCAACCATGACCGCACAAATTCAACTGGCCTGCAAGAAGCACGACGTCATTTCTATTGTTCACATCATGGGGAAAACGCCACTCATTCACGCGCTAAATGTGCCATGCTTAATTCTCGATACCAAAGGTATCCTCCAAACTGGCGTTATCCGGGAAACAACGGCCGGGAGGAGGGCGAAGCCTTTAACGCAAGAGTACACGCGAATACTGCCAGCGTCGACGAGGAACCAAAAGAATCCTCCAGCTTGCCGCCAGTTGACTACAATAACGTAGGCTTAGAAAAAGAGTTCGCACTAGGGAAATTAAATACCTCTAAAGGCCGAATCAACGAACAACCCGTCACAGTGTTATTAGACGGAGGAGCTAATGCAGTATTTATATGGAAAACCCTAGTGCCCCTAGACACGTTTACCGGAACAAAAATCACCCTGAAACAAGCCAATAGCCAAACTTTTCAAGCCCCCTTGACAAAAGTACGGCTCGAATGTCCCTATTACCGAGGCAACGTCACCGTCGTAGTCATGGAAAATCCTTCGCACGACGTTATTTTAGGACGAATACCAGGCACCTTTTCCTTCGAGGAACCAAACCTCGATCCGACTCCACCTCCTCCGGACGCAGCCACCTACCACGTGACAACTCGAGCGACCACCAGAAAGGAAGCCGAAGTTGAACGTGCAGTCCAGGAACGACTCAAACCAGATAAAAAAGAGCTGGAAACGTTGCAGCGCAACTGCGACACCATACAAAGACTGTTCAAAAAGGCGGAAAACAAAACAGAGAAGATTAGAAACGACGGCCGAGTCATTACGTGCGAACTAAGGGATGAGATTCTGTATCGGAATACATTACAGAATGGTCAAACCACTTTTCAGCTAGTGGCGCCCTCGACTCTACGCAAACAAGTACTCGAGATGGGTCACGATAACCCCCTGGCAGGTCATTACTCCCAAAAGGAAACCCAAGCATGAATCGAACGAGATTTTTAATGGCCACAGCTAAACCAAGAGGTAAACCGGTACTGCCATTCTTGCCACAAATGCCAAAAACATGCACCAGCACGGCCTCCCAAAGCACCTATTGCTACTCCATCCCTAATCGGAACTCAATTTGCCTCGTTAAGCGTGGGCATCGTAGGTCCGATTCAACCGTCCTCTGCTAGAGGAAATCGATACATTCTAACTGTGGTCGACCTAGCCACCCGATATGCTGATGCAAAAGCCCTACGGCATATAGATGCAGTAACAGTCGCAGAAGCATTAAACGAGATCTGCACTCGCCAATTGTTAGAAATGTTTATTATATTTGTTAGGCTGTCCCTGTTCGGCGCCAATTGTTAGATTTATTATTATTTTTTGTCCTTATTCGGTCGCAAGGTTCTAGATCTTTCAGATGTTTTTACGGGCTGACCTCGCTCGCTGGTGCCGAAGTTTAGTTCGTAGAGGCTGAATCTCAGCGGATGTAGGGCTGCCGCTCATTGGGCGCCACTCATTTGAAAACTCTCTAGGAGAGGAGACTCTTTTTTTCTTTGTAGTCGGTTTTCTACTCGGGGAAGATAGTACTCGGTTAGTTTCCAGATTTATTTGAAGGGAACAGTGTTAGCTGCAGAGTATTTCAGTAACGGATCATGAGGTTCCGAAATTGCAGCGAGCTGACCGTTTTTCTTTTCGTCGCTCTCCCGAATTTTGGACAAGCCGGATTCGAGGGGGTTTCGGGAGTATCTAGGTTACTCGAATTAAATTCCGGCGAACATTATTTACGAAGCCGGTAGCGTGACACTAGAATATCCATTGTGAGCCCTTTAGCTGGGGCTCCGTTGTGTCGGTAGGATATGAAGGGCGGCAACGTTTCGAGTGGTTTACTGGACGTCGAAGCTTGCTTAGGGCCGGTGCTACCGGCGGGAAGAGCTCGGTCAAAATGCAATTACTCATACACGACGAGCGCTTTTACGTGGCTCGGTGCACGAGTGCACGAAGGGCGGCACATACCTCCCCCTCATACAGAAAACTATAGGCCGAGAAAAGATATAAACGAAATTTTTTAGGTTTGAACATTTTCAAAAACAACTCTAATCAAAAACGCAGATAGCACCGTCCGTCACAGAAAAAACACAACACTGTGGCACTGGAATAAACCAATAATGTAAAGCAAAAAGGTTAAGTACATCAACGCAAAGCAACCAAAGTATAAGGGCGGCGGAAGCGATATAACAAAAATGCCCTTTGCTTCAAAATCTAAAATTCAACTCTTCGGTACAACACATTACGCAATACATGGTAATAAAATAACCAACTGAAGCGTGCGCGATTAACATACTGATTAACCTAGGAAAACCACCAAAAATCACAGTCCGTAGCAAGGCAAATTGATTGACTAATTCAAACGAGCAATGATTAATTCAAATTTAATCAAACTTAATGTAATAACCAATTAATTCGTCTTATTCAAATTTTCAACAGAATGTATACTCGAATGACTTGTTTTTATGCATGAAGTACCGATGATTTAATCGAAAGGAAAAAGGGATACATGCTCCGTAGAGTTCAAATTGTTTTTTTTAGAGATTATATGCGCAAAGTCGAGATAACATAAGTCAGATCGGATATTTAAATATTTAGTAAAACAATTTACGGGATCAATACCTGTATGCCGTAGAATTCGTTTAAACCATAAAATTAATCGATTACAATAGATTATATAAAACATCAAAAGCGAGTTAAACACATCAAAAGCGAGTTAACCTCAACCAGAAAACAAAAGGAAATGCTAACTGATCAGTTTCAACAAAGCATGATTTTTCTTGTTATCCTTCCCTTGCACGAATGTGAATTATCAATTAATAATTCGCTAATTTCCATTAACACATTAACGACCTAGATTTACAAATTTATGACGGTAAGTGAACGGAAATAAATATACAAATTAGGAAATACCGCAGTAAAAATGGCATCGAAAAATTTAGAAAAAGGAAAATGTCATTATTACCTAACGGCGAAAAGAAAACACATTTCAAGTTTTAACTCCGCCGGTTACACCAACTTACAACCATGGTGACACAAAAACACAAAGATAAATGATTAATAGGTATTACTAAAAATGAAAGAACAAATTGAAAACCAAATGAACAATTACCAATGGTAAAAATATGGTTACCAAACTTGAAGATAAAAGTTAAGTCAAATCTTCTAATTAAGTCAATTCCTCCCCCATAATGTCGAAGTCCACAATTTTAATAGTTACGCACAAGGACAAAAAATTTTATTGTCGATAAAATCAAATTGTGTAGGTAATTAAACACTCGTCAAATAACAAAACTTTCAATTGAAAAGTAATTGATCTCAATGGAACTGTTTAGGAAAAACAATTGCTATGTCCTTTCTTATAGCAAATTGCTAAAAGCAATAATACAACATTGTTCCAGTTGTTTAAACACTGTTGGTCGTAGTTAATCCTAATTTTATATTTTTCAAATCTCCGATGGGTTGCAACGAAAAGAAAACTTAGAAGAGTGCTAGAAGAAAGACTCAGAAACTGTGAGAGAACTCNAATTGAAAAGAAAACGAAAAGATTAGCATGGCCAGGTATTCATAAACATAATTTAACAAAGGACTAAAAATATGAAGAAATCAAAATTCAAACACCAATTTTTGAAAAATAATACTAAATATGAATCTTATCAAGTGAGTTAACAGTCTCCTCATGAACCCAATTTTTAACTCACAAGCTTAGGCAAAGTCAAGTCATCTCCTATTAATCTTAATTAAGTATTTGCACTCGGTAAATTCTTGTTAATAGGAAAATGAGAAATGAAAATGAAAATGAGAGCTGCGTCTTGAGTCTCTTTCGGGAAATTTCCAGTGAACACAAATGCTGATTGCAATTGGAGTGTGAATACCAATTTAGTTTCTCCTGAGGCATTCAATAAACTTTTAATTTTTCTGAGGCAACGAAAACGATCGTCTCATCGACTTGGTAGCCGCGTCAGCGATTGCATTTCGCAAACATGGAATTCTCTCTAGCTGCCACCTCAGCATCAACAATCAAGCTAACGTAAGCGTCCACCGGCGTGAACAATGAAAAAGAACAAAAATAGCAAAAAATAGCAAATAGCAAGCTTAATTTAAAAACACGTACTCTCTTGTTAAAACTTTGGAAATTAAAAATCAGAAGCCTAAGTTTAACTAAGTTCAAAAAGACTCACTAATACTGAATTAGGAAATAAACGCTATAAACACTAAATTCTAAACAAAAAGCGTATACATGATTATAATGAAGCATAGCAAATCACACACTGCAATACATAGCTGATTACATAAGAAACATACGTAAGAACATACTTTACTTACTTTACTCGTGTACGGTACACGAACACGAATAGTTGTCAAAAATAAAAATCAATGTTGACGTTAAATGCTCTGAATTTTTATCGTTCAATCAGTTGTAAATTGTCCAGTGGAAAATTTTGATAACTTAGACGATTAATTGCATTCTTTTACGATTAATATATTTTAAATTCAAAAGCACAAAATTTTACTGAAAATGAAATTCGAGTAGGCTTGTAAAATGACGGTTATGACGAACTTGATCGTTTAAACGTGCTCAAAAATTATTAAATGAAACCTCTCTCATTTGACAAATGACTATGAAATAAATTAAATTTTGCTCTTTCTTCAACTAGTGTGCACTCGTCAATTATCCTTTAATCGACCAAAACACATCTTATTCATGACTATCCACCAGTCACATTCATGACAATTTACCTGGTCATATACTGCTTCACAGTATTACTAACCTCACAGCCTCTGCAAAGCCTGTGCTTGCTGTCAGACTGCACGCCTTGCGTCGGCCTTGAGCCGAAGGAAAAAAAAATCTGCCGCTGCCACTTGGCAAAGCAACAAAAAAATACACTTTCTCTGCATGCGCTACACCGCAACTGCACATTACTACTCGTTACTCTTTCTCGTTTATTATTCTTACTCCATTACTCGTTTTAATAACCAGACCACCACGTGTGGTTCATTAATGGGCGCACATCGCCTCTCATTATACCTCATTACTCGTTACTTATTACTCTCGTATGGTACTTCTTCAATTCGCCAGCACAATGACAACCGCTATCTACAATGCTAACCTCTGACCGTCATTGTATCAATGGTATTCTCGTTCCACCACAGTTTATGAACTAAAGTCAGAGTGCTATCGCAAAGCTTGTTCACATGTCTACGTACATTCAATGCTATTACCTCGCTGGTAAATTTACCTGGTACTATTAAACCATTTCCCAGATATATCTACAGCCTTGTAATGCAACTTACGGTACCCTGTACCATTTACCTCTCTAGAAGAGTTTTTCTATTATTTATTTTTTTCTCCCGCGACAAACTTCTTTCTGCCCCGGTATCCTTCATTTCTTCTCTCGCGACAAACCTCTTTCTGCCCCGGCATCTAGTGCTCTCTTAGCACAGGTAACTACTTCAGCTGCATTGTATTAATCGTGCGCCATCTCTCAATTCCTGTCTTGTTAATACAGCGAATTATTCTCTTAATAATGGCAACGATGCTCTTGCAACAATTTCCTTATTCTCTAATGCAAGAACGTTGAGTTTTTACAAAGGTCTTCAGCTTTACCTTTGGGCAAATTGACAGTCACTACTTCCCGCAAGCAACATCCTAAATGACAGTCACTTCCGCCAGCAACATCCCACCAGACACAACCAGCAAGAAAACTCATAAATGAACTTCAAAAAGACACAATAAATGTTTAAACTATAGTCACGCCACTAATTACTCAGACTTACGACTCTGGTTACCGATTACACTGCGGCTATTACTGACTCTGTTTTTTTCTAAAACGTTTTTATAACGTTTGTATCTCTGTTACTCCCTAAATGTCACCTTTGCAGTCACGACAAATACGACAAATGCTCTCCCAACCCGCACAATTTAGCAGAGTCCACTGTATTACACTAGGTTTGCGACAGATGTCATTGTGTCACCTTTGCAGTCACGACAAATACGACAAATGCTCTCCCAACCCGCACAATTTAGCAGAGTCCACTGTATTACACTAGGTTTGCGACAGATCTCATTGTGTTATTAGTGGCAATAAATATGTCCTGCATCATTGCAACAAGCTTAAGAAAACATCTGGTCGAACTGCGTTGCATTCACGGTAAACTATGGCTCTGTCGCCAATAGATCTAGTTCAGGCGGTCTAAAATGCTCGGACCGTAACCCAATTTTAGCGAAAACATGGTAGGTTAGATCATTCTGTACTAATTTAGTTACGATAGTAACATCAGTTACTAAATCACTCGGTCCAACAACTCTGGTCTCAGTTTTGTCAGACATATTTACGTTATATGTTTGATGTCTAGGTATTACACATCTTACACCACAAATTTTATAAAACAGTGATTAAAACAAGACAAAAATAATTTAAAAATTCAAATTACTTCCACTAACACTCGTAAAAAATAGAAAAATGCTGCTGCCACTCACTTTAAAAGAATAGCTCTCATAAACTCTTAAAAACATCTCACGTCGAGAGTTTATTGAGTAC
>JACJUY010003874.1:10043-32099 GCA_014220935.1 Platorchestia sp. MABIK | reverse complement strand
AAACATTAATTTGAACTGACTGATTTCATTCTGATTAGAAATTATATCTCGTGAAAACTCCTGGAAAAGACTTTCTACATCACTCAAGTTCTTAGGTAGTTCTTCTAATTTTCTTAATGAGACTGACTCTGCTCGTAATTCCATTATAATTTTGTTTAGATCATTGAATTTTTCTTCGCTGGATGAGGTTATGGTTGACTTTAAATTTTTTAGCTTATTGTCAACTTCTACAAATGAGGGTGCTACGGCTGTTGTTCTTTACATAACAATCAGGTTTCTATCGCTTAAGTCAGTTAGTCGTGCCTCTAAGCTTTTACTTTTTTCTTCAACAGTACTGTTCAGTGTTGATTCTAAATTCTTCAGCTTTTCTTCAATTTGACCATTAAGTGATGTCTGCAAGCTCATTTCTATTTCATTCAATACATTAATTATACTAAATTCTTTTTCTTCAACTTTATTACTGATTAATTTGTTTTTTGAATCAATTTGATCATTAATTTTAGTTTCTAAAGTCTTCAGTTTTTCATCCATTAGATTTTTTAAAACTGACTCTCGATTCTTTAAAAATTCTTGAATCTCGGGAATTTTAACATCAATCAAATTGGTTATGTTTGAGTCCACGACTTCAAATTTAGCTTCAACTCCTTTAATTTGATCGTTTAATGCTGACTTTTTATTTAACAGCTTTTCATTAATTCTAGTTTCAATACCTGACTTTAAGTTCTTCAATTTGTCACCAATGTCAGGAATTTTTACGTCTGCTAGGTTGATTATGTTTGAATCAATGTTTTCAAATTTAGCATCAATTTCATCGATTTTCTCTATCAACGTTGAGTCTATACTTGATGGTCGTTCATCATTTGAAACGATTTTTGGTTCAAGAGCACCGAACTTTTCAGATAGTACTTAAATTAACGTCTCTAAGAATTTTACGATTGAGTCTACATCAGAAAATCTTAGTTGTAAATCTGTTTTCAGGGTTTCATATTTCTCATCATACTCGTTAATAATTGATTCCATTTCAGTTCTTTCATTTTTGAGAGCTTCAATTGTATCTTTTAATGACTCTATATTACATTCTTCAAGTAAGCTTTTTATTTGCTCTACATTTTCCAAAAGTCCTTCAGAATTATTTTCATTATTTTTTTGTTCATGATTTTCTTTGCAGAAAGGTAAAAACCCAACTTTGCTGCATAAATATTTTCACAAGACATTTTTTAAAGAAAAAAAAATAAGTATGGTTTATTTATTTTAAAATTAGTTTAACTTTTATAAAGATCTAAAAGAATTGAATGAAAGCTTTCGTTTTCTAAACGCTTCAACATTTCTAGACGTAAATGTCCACAAATTACATCACCCATTTTCTGGATTTTGTAAGTGGAGAAAACATTATCAAAACAATCTGTTAAATGGTCTTTGAATTCAATTGGAGAAATTAAACCATAACTGTCAGAGTAATAACATGTATTATCTTTCTTATACCAACAAGTCCAATGCGTTCCTAATCCTTTTTTAGTGTCTAAATTTAGGATTCCGCATTCAGTTTCTAGAGGGTGTTTGGATAAAGTATCTCTCATGTAAATACCTCGAACACTCGAAATTTTCAATATATTTATGTAATATTCCAAATCATGTTTAGATAATGGTTTGATAGGTATTATTTTTTGATGGTTTCAAATGGAGACCCTTTTCACAAGTTTTTTTTCGTATTTAACCGTATACCTGAACTTTTTTACTTTCCATTGCTTCATTGTGCCTTTTAGTTTCTGACAAAAGTTTGTCATCAGCTTTTTTCTTATTAACTGCGGATGCTATTGCAGCAGCACCTCCATTGAAAGAGCCAGCAGCCCCAAGGCCTGCTAATAAAGCTGGAATTGTAAATATAAAACCCCATTTTCTCGCAGTATCTTTTGAAACAAAATAAGTCTTTGTCTTTTTCCAAATCATACACATACCTTTGACCAGTATCTTATTGTTCTTTGTAATTAAGTATTGAAGATTATCAGTATCAGTTTTCTTTTCACACTTTACACAATACATTTTTTAAACATTATTTTGTGAATGTATTTTAATTTTTAGTAGTTTAAACTCATTTTATCACAGTCAGATTATAGTCGAATTACTCTGTCAGATAGAATCAAAGCATGTGCATGTTTATCATCAGGAATATTAGTTTTAAACTCTGCTCTAATTTTAATTTTAATTGCAGTTTCTTTAATACGTTCATTTTGTCAGCTGTTATCAAACTCGTAGGTGGGATACAAATATTTAAAGTGTCTGAATTCGATAGAACAATTTTCATTAGGTACATAATCTATTAACATCTTATAAGC
Organism: Platorchestia sp. MABIK; assembly: GCA_014220935.1. NCBI lineage: Eukaryota > Metazoa > Arthropoda > Malacostraca > Amphipoda > Talitridae > Platorchestia > Platorchestia sp. MABIK. Next base: position 29,766 of record JACJUY010003874.1, on the reverse strand, counting down.
TGTTGCATAATTGTTAGAATCGAAATCGAACGGTAAATTGTGATCAGGGTATCGTTCATTATTCAGCTGAACATGTGCATTCGTCAAGTTACAATGATCGAAAATTGCATTGTTTTCAACTTGTGAATTGGCTTTCTTAGTTTGGAATGCTAGAATTATATATCGAGGTCTTTGAGATCCTGAATTTGGAGTTGAAGTTCAATCTAAGAATTTCCTGTTGAGAGTTTACAATTGTTTGTTCCAATTGTCTATTCAAATAAGGAATAGGTAATGTTATTTTATCCTTAATTTGACGAGATAGCTTAATTTTATACTCATCAGACAGTTTCTAAGCCGGCATTTTTTAAATTAATATTGAAATAGTAAGTTTACAATCAACTACTTTATCTTGCTGGTTTGCATCTTTCTCGTTCGATTTGAATATAGCATCAGAATTACCACCTCTTCTCAAAGTCAGAGCATGTTTCACTCCATAAATTACCTTCTCATAATTTTCACAAAATTCAAACACATGTTCGAGTGGGATAGCAGCGCTGAATTTCCCATTAGCTGAACTCAAGTAGTCATTTCGATCGCTAAATCCTTCGTTTGATTTTTCATTCTTCTTAGTATCAACGCTTTAGAAAAATATCATGTTTTTTTTTTAATTTTGCGGATAGCTAACTAATCCTTTTAAAGTTGTTGTAATTCCAGGGTAAGTATAACCTTCAATTTCTTCATCTCCAATTCTGTAGGAAACTCTATCAAACAAATGCACTAATCCATTGTTGATTATTGTTTTTTTCGTCTTTAAAATTATAATCACTTCCATCTTCTTTATTCAAAGCTCCTTCTATGTAAATTAAACTTTTATTAGGTAATACAAACTGATCTTGATTCTGGATAATGATCTTGATATCGTTATGTTCACGATTCAGATCAGTACCTATTTGTGGTTCATAGTTATGCGTTTCAATTTTCTCAATTGATTCATCAATTTTGATATTTTCATTACATTTCAAAGAATCCATTTTTTAAAGATAGTTTTCTCAAATTGTTTTAATTTCTAGATCTTAGGTGTAATCGGACAGTTACTTCTTCACCTCTAGTATTCAGAGTATGTCCATTTTGATCAGTAAGCCAAATTCTCGAATCATAGAGTAAAGGTTGATATATCGCTAGATGAATTGGTTTATTTGAATTTTCTACAATTCTATATCCTGGTGGGACGTTTGAAAAAAAAGAATATAAAATATTATGCAAAGAACCGTTGAGGTATAAACCGTTAATTGCGCTACAATGAACGAGTCTTGCTTTAACAGACATTATGTTCACTATATTTATGCTTTCATGTTCTCCAACACCTTCTAAGATAATTTTTCAAAATCCTAACATTGTATTTAAAGATTTTTCTTTATTGAGAATACTTTCAACGTAGATGAATGAGAACTTGCTAAAAACCTGCTAGTGTTTTTTGAATGAACTCGTTTATACTTTCTATTTCACAACAACCTGTTGGAAGTGTAATTCCATTTTCAACACCATTAAATTCATGAAAAAATTAATTAATATTTTCATCAATGTTAGGAATAGAATGATGCATGTCTAACCCAACCAGTGCCATTTCGTGAAATTCAATTTTGTTTAATTCTATTGCTGGACTAAAATTTAAATTAATGTCACTTTTCTTTCACTAATTACAATGCTTTGAGATTCCATTTTTTAAACAATAAATCATCAAACATCTTTACTTCAGCAGTACGTAAAAGACTTCGCTTTAAAAGTTCATGTGTAAGTATTTGCAGTTCATTGAAAACTCCTGTATTCCCAACGTTAAACGAACCGAACAATAACTGGTGTCTTTTTACAAGATCATTGATGTTAGATGGTAATACAATATACCTGATCCTGAAACGTCTGAATCCTCTCTGTGAGGATGACGAGGAGGTATAGGAGAAGATGTAGGAGAAAGTCTAGGAGTAGGAGTTGGTCTAAAAGTAGACCTTCGTGAAGGGTCGAAAAATGGTCTCTGGCTTGTTGAAGGACTTTGGTATCGACTCGAAATTGAGGATTCTACTCCTCTTGGGTTTGTTAAAGGACTTGGTTCAGGGCTTGATTCACGACTTGATTCACGACTTGATGGACTTGCAGATCTAATTGTTTCAACTGCAGCGTGAGCTTTTTTTCGCTGAACTATTTGATGAAAGGGTTTGATAAATTTAGCATATTTCTCTCCTTATTTGCTTTTATGGTACCGTCTTCCCTCAAATGGGCATCAGTTGAATACAACATCTCATAATAATTTCTTTTATCTTCATCCTTGATATCAGTTGGATTTTGCTTTGTTAATAGTTCCCATAATCCAGTTGTGCCTTCGTATACTTTATCTCCAATTTTAAATCATTACCCAGAATACCTACCTTTTTATTTCCTAGCATAACTTTACTTCTATCCCATCGAATGCCATAAGCTTTGTCATACTCATTTCCAGGTTTCCATGCAATTGCAAGAAATTCAATGCGATAGGTCCAACTACAGTGTTGGATTCAGAAAAGGGCAAAGCTAGTTTCTCAATAGGTTTTCCTTCGATAGATTCAAGTTTTTCATGAGGTGTCTCTTTTATTGCCAACCTAGTTTGTTTAGTTTCGTCAACAATATTAGACTAAGGTTCAATCAATGGCTTGCAAACTTTTTTAACATCATGGTATAAATCTTGTTCGATTATTTTATCATGTGTGAATTGTTTTTTCAAACTCTTTGTTAAGTTTAGTAAATCTGATTTAGATTGATATCAATCAACGCCATTTTTTAAAGAGAAAAATTCAAAAAGACTTTAACTTAATATAAGTTCACTCTGAACTGACATTAAGTTCAGTTGCTGAGATCCATGAAGGTTCATCATAACCTTTCCACTTGACCAGAAGTTTTCCTTTATTCTTCTTAAAAATTTTCTCAATTGCACAAACATCACTAGTATATTTAGATAGTTCTTGTTCGTAAAAACTTCCTTTTATTTCCTCACCATCCATATCTTTTATTCTATAAGTAATTGGGTCAGTAGACAGTATTTCGGATACAATGAATAACTCATTAGGGAAATTTGGCAAATAACCCTTCCGAAACTCTTTTCGTTCCCTGCTTATTCTTACTCTATCCCCAATTTTAAGTTTCGGTGACGTGAAAGTTGGTTTGGTTGGAGGGAATAAGTTATCATAAGCTTTTTTATTGTTCTTTTCCAATGATGCTTGGTTAGGTGTCATTTTAATTGTTCTATGATAGATATTATTGTAATTTTGCATTAAATCTTGTAAAATATTCACCCATTCTTTAGTTATCATATGGGTAAAATATTTCCACATTTAAGTTTTTAACGTCCTGTTGGAGCGTTCCACAACTTGAGCTTTGGTTTCATTTTCTGAACTAAACCACTGAATGTTATGTTTCTTAAATAGTTCTTGAGTGGATTTATTTGTAAACTCTAAGCCTTTATCTGTCTGAACTTTAGAAGGAATTCGTGTTTAAACAGTTTATGAGAAGAAGTTTTGATTTCTTCACCTGTCTTCTTACTTATTGGAATCGCCCACGCATATTTACTGAAAATGTCAATTACTGTTAAAATGTATTTTTTTCCTTGATCTTCATAGTTTTGCATGTCAACCAAATCAGCTTGCCATTGATCATCATTTCTTGATACCCTTACCCTTCTCGTTTTAAAATTATGTTTTATTGGTTTATGTAGATTGTGAGTTCTTTGAGTTTCTAACCAATTTCGTACATGAGTTGAAGATAAGCCGGATTTTTTAACAATGTGATTCATTCCAGCATAACCGGGCTTAGGATTATAATATAAGGCATTCAAAATTTTGTCGCCCACCTCAGTGAGCGTGCTTATAGGTTTTTTGAAAGTCCAAATCCGGCCCAAGATATCCCTGCCATAATTGCGTTAACTAATTTAGCATCTTGTCGAACGCATCTTGATTCATTTGGATCAGTTGCAATTTCAGCGGCTCTTTTCTCTAGAATATCATCAGCATAATTTCTGTCTTTCGTTCGTTTTTGGATGTTGTGAATAAAATATATCATGATTCTTACAAGCCTGATCGAGTGAGTTAACTCCTTGATAACCCTCTTGAATTCGCTTCTGCACCTTAGTTCGTGGACCGCAAAATGAGTAGGTATGTTTATTGAATAAACCGTTCGGGACTTGCTCAGATTGTATATTAGATGGTATTTTCAAACGCATTTCAGGTAATGGAAGTTTTCTAAGCAATGTACGTATTGACAATACCCTTTCCAGTTTTTATTCATTAACTAATGATTTTAAATCACTCAAATACTGTTCATTTTCAACAGATAATAAATCTTGACTATAGAAGTCATTATTGTTGTAAACAATTTTTTTATAGTTCGTTTACCAAACATATTTCATAGTTATTTAATGCTTGTGTGTTGATACCATCAGGTAATATATGTCGCTTGTCATCATTACCGTTTAATGCAATCTTATTTATTTCTTTAGTAAATAATTCGTGGGGAACACTTTGGATATTATACATCGTTTTGTATGTTGTTTCATTATTCAATGCACTTTTATACTCATCCATTGTAATGTTGTTCTCAGTTATGTTCTTACTTACACCTTTTGCTTTCTTACTTACGGAATTTTTCGTTTTATAACAAAATAGTATTGCTCTGAGACCGACGAATTCTTCAATTGGTATTCCACAAGTTTCGTCTTTCATTTTTTCAATTGCTTTCATATTTTAAGCTGAATACAGGAAGTGTTCTTTAGAATAGTTTGATGTATCATACAAGTCTTTATTTCTCTCCATTTCTTTGTACAAATCTTTTGTTTTGATATCATAACATAATGAATCTGTATCTGTAAACAACAACTTTGCCTTATTACCATATTTCTTTTTAATTTGATTTTAATGGAAATCATACGTTAATATTTTACTTATATATATATTACAGATAGCCCTACATAGATTGGTTTATCAAATTTCAGTCTCTGTTTTTGCATATGACATGCAATCAAATTTTCAGAGAATATTTTGAAACTGGTAAAGTTTGGTTTATTTGCTAATTTAATTAATTCTTTCTCTGACTTTACTAAACACACATCTACTCTATTTCTAATATTTTCTATTGTTTTGCCAAATACTGAATTGTTCATCAGTTTGTAGAAGTCTTTTCCAAATTCAGATCTAGCTTGCTGACGCATTTTTTTATTGATATCAATATATGATTTCATCCATGGACTTTTGTCAAACTCTAATATTCTGTGAATTTTCTCTAACTTCAATCCTAGATTTAGATATTGTGTCAGAGATTTAAGATGTACAATATATTTTTCTCGTTTTCCAAGGTGTGGAACTAATTTATTTAGATCGTTTACTTTGTTTTCTGGATCTAATGGTAAATCATTATGTAGAGCATGTAACTCTTTCGGATAACTTAAATCAACTTCTAGTATATGACCTTCATCTGCTTTGAGTTTCGACTTTAAAGTTTCCAGTTGGGAATGATCGGCACATAGCCCGGCCGTAAAGATTATTTGCATCTATATATGTGATAAAACAATTTGGTTTTCCTCCATCGAATGTTTCTGGAATATATGGATTGTTTGCTTTTGCATATCGAGTTGATTTGTGGAAATCCCACCTCTTATTCCTTTTTCGATGAATAGGAGCATATCAGGATCTTTAAACAAGTCCAATTCAATTTTTGTATGTTTCAGTAGAGCATCGAAAGACAATCCTGGAGCTGTAAAATAATGTGCTGGATCTAGAGAATAAGTTTTCATGCATGTAAGTCTAAATTGTTCAAATACTTCTGCTAATAATAATGCATCGACTTTTAGATAAAAATTGTGGTAATCTTTGAATGTTTTAAAATTGAAAGCTCTCCATACTTTGAGAGCATGCTGATATTCATCCTCTGAAATATTTCTATTATTTAATCTACAGTAGAATTCACTTTTAGCTGGTAAACTATTGCAGTTCATTTTTTCATAACTATTTAAATATTCATTCGGATAAATACCTTTTTTTGTTGATCAATTATAATTGTTGTTCATTGAGAAAGAACTTCGACAATTCTTTGTGCTCAGATAAATTCTTCGAAAGTTTATCTAGAGACGAAGGTAAAAACCTGTGGCTGTCTAAGAACCGTGAGTCTCTGGTGATGTCTTTAATTTTTCCTGTATGTTTACATATCCAGGGTGTCGTGGAACTCTTAGTACAAACTTCGGTTACTAGTAGAAAATACAAATTTAAACACTTTTTCATCAGTGAAAAAATATCGAAAAACACTTAGTTTTTTAATTATTGGGCTTAGCAGTTTTTAATGCTGCGCTTCAAGAACTCACGGCGATCCTAGTTAACCACATGCACTAATGTTCAATAATAACACACGAGGGTAATGAAAAACGTTAAATAACATGAGGTACTTTTATAAATAATAGAAAGTAACGCATCAAAGTAAGTGTTCAAAATTTCGACCATTAACATCGATACACGCACGACACCTTCGTCGAAGCGAGTTGCGTACGTTGCAAAACATTCCTGGGTTGTCAGCGATATCTCCAGCAGCGACTGCAATTCGAGCGACAAGGTCTTCTTCCGACTCCACAGGTGTCGCATAAATCAGAGATTTCAAGTGCCCCCATAAGAAAAAATCTAACGGAGTCAAATCAGGTGATCTCAGTGGCCAGGACACAGCACCACCACGACCAATCCATCGATTTGGAAATTGTTGGTCAAGAAACCGTAGCACATTTAGAGCATAATGTGCCGGAGCTCCATCGTGTAGAAACCAAAGTCGTCTACGAATACCTAATGGCACATTTTCCAATAAACCAGAAAGGACTTTTTCAAGCAAGATTTTGTACACATCTCCAGTAAGACGCTCTGGCAGAATGTATGGACCAATGAGTTGATTGTGCACGATACCTGCCCAAACATTGACAGTGTAGCGATATTGGTGATGACGTTCATGGATGACATGAGGGTTGTTCTGCTGCCATGAGTGAAAGTTATGATAATCAAAAATTCCATCTCGGCTGAAGGTTACTTCATCCGTAAACAACACACACTCTGCAAGACATCTTCTACCCCCCGATCTAAAAACCACTGCGCGAATCGCTCATGAGGACCATAATCAACGGGAAGGAGACCCTGGACTCTCTGGAAGTGATTTGGATGATAATTATTCCGGTTCAATACATGCACTGTACTATGGTCACGAATACCCAAAGATGCTGCTGCGGCACGGGTGCTCGTACGCGGGTTTCTACGGAAATGTTCCAATACTTCTTGCTCTCGATGATACTTTATTGGGCGACCAACGTCTACTCTGTTAACACTAAAACTGCCGGTTTCCGTCAATCATCGGTGCAATGCAGTGAATAATCGATGATCAGGGACTTCTCGATTAGGGCAACGTTCGTGATAGATTCTCGCGGCAAGTCTTGCATTACCATTAGCAGCACCATAAGTGAAATGCATGTCTGCCATTTGTGCATTTGTAAGGCGATACATCTTATCACTTCAGTGCCACGGTGCTAACTGACAAAAGATACACATACGCTTCTCACCTGGGGTCGCTAACGTTGACTAGGAATTTCTAGAAATTTCCTGAATCTGTGAATTAATGTTTTAAACGGTAAATAAAACATGTTCGATTCTGCCAACACTTGTTCATTCTAATTCCCCATATTGCCCTTATTCCTGTCTGTTGCGAAATCGCTGTTGTGTTCTTGCAGCGTAGCATTAAAAACTTCTAAGCCCAAAAATTAAAAACCAAGCTTTTTTCGACATTTTTAACTGATGAAAAAGTATTTAAATTTGTATTATCTACTAGTAGCCGAAGTTTGTTCCAAGAGTTCCACCAACATCCTGTATAAGAATCAACTTTTATTGTTTGTGTAAAACTAATGTATTCTTCATCTGTTAGTGGAATAACATTTAACTTTCCAGACATGTTTCCCAAGTCTGGCACAAACAAATGAGCATCGTAATTAGACAGATTATGTAAAACACCGGTATAAAATTTGGATTCCTAATTTTTAAATTACATTTTAAATGAGCTGGACCTCTGGAATGACCTGTCAAATGATTAGGGTCTCGAACTTCAGAATTATCATCCGTGAATTCTTCGCCACAAACATAGCATCTTATGGCTTCTGTGTATTCTTTGAATTTATATGATGGTAAATACATTTTCTTATTTATTTTCAACAGACTATAAATTCTCTTGATTTCTTCTTCTAAATATTCAACAAACTTTTGGGCAGCATCTTTGCCATCATATATTTCAAAACGGGAGTATTCATCTGCTTCAGATTTTGTGTAGCAACAGAATGAATTGGGATTTTGCTTCTGAATGTTCATGGTGTAATTTCAATTTTGATTTGGTTGACACGTCTCTATTTTTGTCAACGTTGATTCGAAATCAGCACAAATTGCAAAAGGATGCTTAATTATTTTTTGGTAAAGTTTCAATTTAAATTTACCTCCTTCAAGTACGTACTTTGTTGGAGTGTAACTGAGCAATCATTAATGTGGTTTGTTAATAAACATTCTTTTGTGAATGGCCATAAACAATATGGACACACATGTTTTTTATGTCCGTTTTTTGTTCGCATAAATGGACTTAATGACTTCATTAAAACATAATGACTTTTATTTTCATCTGTTAATAATAAAAGTGATATAACATCTCCATTTTTTACCTGTGTTATTCTCAGAGGACATAATTCTTTCAAGTAATTAAAATTGTGAATATTTATTGACACATTATTGTTTCTCTCAAATTTATCGATATCTTTAAGTTTTACTGGGAATGCTATGTCTCTGAAATTTAACTTTTCAGCTTCAGTTTTTAATCTTCTTGATATTCTATTACCGTTTTTCTCATCTCTGCAAAAATATCTCGCAACACTCCACATGAAGCATTTATTATCGGTATTTTTAATATTGATTAGTTTATAAGTTGCCTTTTGAAACTTTTCAAGTAATTCTATAGAACTAGAACCTTTGATAAGTTTGTATTCAATAATTTTTACATTGAAATCTATTAATTTATCTGTTATCCAGCCAGAGGAGTTTTTTGTATATTCTTCAGTCTTTCTAACAGCTTCTTACATTGCCCTCAATCAATTTTCGACTAGTGACATGGGTATTACAATACTCGTGTGTGTGTATCATTTAAGTGTGTTAACTTTAAGATGTTTTAAAAACCAATGATGGTAATTTTGTACCATCTCTAGTAGAAATAAACTGTTTTTCTTTTCTTTTCTTTCTTTTTACAAACCCTGAATGTCTGTGAAGTTTTTCGATTTGCCAATAAATTTTCCTGTGTTGATCCATGCTGTTGAAAATACTTTTCATTTTCTTCTTTGGATTTATAGAATTGAACTAGAATTGCTAATTGTATTTAATATTATTAAACTTTTGCTTTCTCAAAATTAATCTCACAACCGGTGTCATATTCCTCATAAAAACTGTTGGATCAATAACTGATATATCAGAGAACATATATTCCAGGCATTTCTCATTTATAGCACTTTTTTTCCTTTGAATTTACAGCCATAAACGTTTCTAAAATGCTTTTTTGATTTGTTATGTTGTAGTAGATTTTTAATTCTACTTTACATATCTTACATATCTTTCTGTCAAAATATGAATCGGAAATTAATTCTTTATTTATATTTTTATTATGCCTAGTAAATTTTTGATGTGCTTTTAGATTAGAGACATTTATATTGCATTTATAACAGAAATCTTTATTAATTTCAAAATTTAGATCCGAGATTAATAGTTTACTCACGTTTTTATTGTGTTTCACACTTTTCTCATGTCTTTTTAAGTTTCTGATGTAAATACTACAAAAATTGTAACATGAAGTCATCTCTACTGAAATTTTCTTAAAATTACCATGCCCTTTTGTATTCTTAATATTAGATAGATGAGACACATCAAATGGTTCCATTTTTGATACATTATTTTCTCAATATATTTTAAAATAGCAATGTGTTTTTTTTTTTCAATGTGAATGTTAAAGCATTCTGAAAATTCACATTAATCAAAATGAAAAGCAGTATTCCATTTGAAGGAAAAAAATGTTTTTCGCCAAAGGTAGCTCCTTCTTTCGTTATTGCCTAACGAGACAACCAATAAAAAGAAAAATACATTGAAGAATTAAACTCAATAAAATGGAAGATATTATTACAGATATTCAAAGAGAAGTTGTTCTCAATACTGCAAACATAAATCAATTTCAAATAGATGTTAATCAAATTCAAACTGATATCGAATTAAATAGGGAAAATATAAATCAATTACAGTAATTTATCTTGAAACATTAATCAGAGACGTTTCTTATGAAGTAGCAGATTTAAAAACAATGTTTACATTTGCCACAAACAGAAAGTAATTTTTTGGAAAATGAGTTGTAGTTCATGAGTTATATAAAATGGTGTATATGTGGAAAGACAGTAAAAGAACTAATCAAAAGAATCACTTCATTTTTCCTTCTCCTAGCTTGAGATGTCTCATAGTGGGATGGTCAAACTGTGGCAAAACTTCTTTATTAATAAAGCTTCTGTTAGAAAAATTTTTTGATTTCAATCATCTTTTTCTATATAGTAAATCAGTACATCAACCAGAATACAAATTGTTAAAAAATGCTTTTGATAGAGGCTATAACCAATCTGAAATAATTGAATTATTTGAAAAGGGCAATGGCGATATTGACAATTTTCTTAAAAAATTACCTATTAAAAGAAACTCAAAATCTGAAATTGAATATTTTCAAAATACAATCCCTATTCCCGACCCAAGTGACGTAGATTAAAAAAAAACCTTTTCAATTATGATAATAAAGCAACAGAAAGATATTAAAGTCCAGCTGATAGCTTTTGTACAAGAGGAAGACATAATAACTGTAGTTCAATTTACTTATCACAAAATTATTATTTATTACCGAGACAAACAATTAGAATAAATGCCAACGTTCTGATTCTTTTTGGTTTAGACTCAACTGATATGAAGAACATTTACACAGATATCACATATCAGGACATGCCCTTTGATGAATATAAAGAGTTTTGTCCTGAAACGTACAAAGAACCCTATAATTTTATCTTTATTATTAAAGACAGACATCCACTTCAAGGTAGGTATTTTCGAAACTTTGATAAATTGTAAATTCCTAAAAAATACTTTGAAGAATGGAATTATTTATAAACATAATACTGTCAATCGCTTTTGCTTATTAGACAAATAAATTTATGTCTATAAATGAGTTGGTCGTTTGTGTAGGTCATTTCTGCTAATGAAAAAGTAAAATATTCGTAAATGAAAAACTATTCTATCAAATTTTGTGCTAATTTGTTTTCTTCATAAGCTAATTATGGTGAATTGTGTTCTAAGTGGCATTTGGTATACTACTAATAACCATTACTACATACACGCTTCACATGTTTGTTATCATTGTTTTCTTCTTGTAATTGGAACTCTAAAAAATATATTTGTATTTACTCATTGAAACCTTTGCATTCCTATGACATATTCATTGTTTTGGTTACGAAATAAATTATTTGAAAAGCTTTAGACTGGCTGCGGAAATACTCACGTAACTAGAACTATGCTTGCCTTCAAAGTTTTTGCACTCTGAGGCTTATGTTGGAATGGGTACACTTCCCAGCAGTCTCTCCAAAGTTAACGTACTCTTTAAGGGAACCATTTCCAAAAACTGGAAACTTTTTTCTATTGGACGTACGTCTATGAAAATTTGCAGACTACTAGATCTCAACATTCTTAACAACATTTATTGATGAAGTTTTTTTCATTTGGGGCATAGAAAATTAATTATTCCTTATTATTAAAAAAACATTTATTTATATTTTCCATTATTACTCAGAAATTTACAAAGCTAGAGCAATGCGGTTTGTTGCATTTGAAAGTAAAATGTGTGCTCTAAAAACGCAGTTGCTCGATTTTTGCGATTTATTTCATTCCGAATTTAAATAAATTTTTTTTGAAAGAAGTAGGGTAAAAATTTCAATTTTAGGGTAAAAAAGTCTTCGGAAAGTTTAACATACAATTTTTAAAAAATCGAACAATTTCACTTTTAGAGCACACATTTCACTTTCAAATGCAACAAACCGCATTGCTCTAGCTTTATAAATTTCGGAGTTTTAGGAACAAACGTCTTGAAAACTTACATGTTATTTAAACAATATTTTAAAGATTAAAAATGCTTCTTCTCCTACAGTTTTAAGCTACATTGATGATTTGGTTATCATTGGATGCGAAAAAACGATTTCTCTCCAAAATGTTAAATAGTTTTTCACAATTCTTTTCAGTTCCAAAGTTATGACGTCATAAATTTGAATTTTTTCAAAACAATTTTCTTTTTTTCAATTTTTTCATTTTTTCAAATAAAATTTGAAATTTGGGGTAAAACATATGATTTTTTAGAATTTCCACGTTATTCTGCATTCAATGATACCAAAATCATAACTGTAGCTCAAAAACTGTCAGAAGAGAAGCATTTAGAAAACCCCCAAAAAATGTTGTTTTCTATGATTTCCCATTTTCTTTTCAAGAAAATCGCATTTTGAAATAAATGATAAATAATTCTAAATTGCATTTCCTATCAGTGTACCAAATTTCATTGCTCTAAAATCAATAATAAAGAAAAGGTTCGGAAGGGGGACGCTTACCATGAGGAATATGAATGATGAAATATAAAAAAATGAAAAAAAAAATTGGAAATTTGAGGAAAAGCATTAATTTTTTTGGAATGTCCACGTTATTCTGCATCCAATGATTCCAAAATCATAACTGTTGCTCAAAAACTGTCAGAGAATAAGCATTTAGAAACCCCCCCAAAAATCTCGTTTCTATGATTTCCAATTTTCTTTCAAAGAAAATCGCATTTTTTCAACGAGGGTAAATGATTCTAAATTGCATTTCCTATGACTGTACCAAATTTTATTGCTCTAGGTTCATAAATGAAAAAAGGTCCGGAAGGGGGATCCTCTCCCTTCTCGGGGGGCGCTAACTCTGGGATCCGTTCCTGATATTTCTACAGATATTCGGGGACATATCTCAAACTCTTTTAAAGCAAAAAAAAAATCAGGAAAATCTCATCTTGGACTGAGATGCTCGGAAATGGTTCCCTTAAAAAGTTATCTAGAGTGTTGTCTTGTTATTGAACAGAGCAGTTCGTTTCTGAACGTTCCGCTGAATTTACTTCTGCTTGATGATCAGACAATTGTGTATAAAACTATTTTACCATAACGAATGATTGATTTAGAGCACGATTCCCATAGTTGATGAAAGATGCGTCGTAGGCTTCCCACTCGCACTGAGCTTGGAGAATCGGTACCCAAATAGTAAGTTTGACATTAACTGGTATTCCTAATGTTTATCTTTATAGTCCATTATGCAACATTTTTCCCTTTTTGAATTTTAACTGTTCATTTTCTTTCTAATTTTCATTTCTTTACTTACTGGTACGCAGAGCATTAGCGCTGAAGATAGCGCTCAAGCATTTGGAGTGCTGCCGTTTGCGCTCTGTGAAATTTGCTAAGTCATTTTGTACGACGAGTCCTTACCTAGATTTAAAAACTCAGTTTCATGTTGTGTCTTGACTGTATATTTCCGAATTTATTTACTAGAAAATGTTGAACGGCCTTGAGCGGTCAGTGGGCCACCAATTATTATTTTTTATAAAAAATATATAGTTGTTTAATTCATTATTGTAAAAAATTTATGAAGCATCGGGATAATAGAAACGAAATATATTTTTTAAATAATGGGAATATTTATACGTGGACGAGTTGTTGGCTTATATTTTTCCCCCCTCAGGGGGAGACAACTATTGTGTCTATGGGAATTAGCGCTCCCAGGGGGAATTTGTGAGGGCCCGAGCTAAAGGTTAGGTAAGCTTCCTTTTGTTGAAATAGAATAGGTTTTTGTTTTGTTACGGACCATCTTTTTTCAGTTCACTGCTGTCCTGTTTTTCAGCACCTACTACTTTCTTCTTCAACTTTTCCTCGTTTCATGATCTTCTTTCTTAGCTTACTGTTTCTACGCGCCTTTACAATAGATTCCGCGTTCCCTCAACTCCATACTAAATGGTGCCCTTCTCCTTCCTCTCTTGGAACATCTTTGTCGTGATTAAGGGAGGCTAAAACTTTTTTATATAATAATAATAACAATAATTTATTTGGTTCACCATTTTTATAGAATAAGTGATGTAAAGTACAGAGCTGAGAGTTTGGTAGGCCTTCTTTTTGCTGAAATTAAGGGGGCAATCTGGGGGAGACAATAAGTCCGTCGGTTTTTAAGATTTTCACATTAGGTGTCAAATGATGCGGCTTTTCTTTTTGAACTCGTGTCTTTTTCTCGTAAACTCAAAAATGTTTTTTTTTCAAAAAAACGGAAAAGTGGGTGCTGCGGAAAAGTGTCCATCGCCCACAATTTTAAAGTTACAGAACTGGATAAAGGTTTTCTAGGCAGCTAATTGTCTTGTCTTGAGACCCGTTGATAAGGTTTTTCGATAATTTGATTTTTTGAATTGTGAGAAATTTTTTCCCAAAGATCGACAATTTTTTCCATTATTTCAAATTGAACTGGTTTTAATTTTCAACATGATTTGAAATTCAAAAAACTGTACCACCGCCTCTCTTTGATATTTCAATTGCTATCGATTGATATGTTTTCCATTCCTGTACCTTCAAAACTGTGGGAGATTGGCCTCAACAAAGATCAAAAAGTTAAGTTTTCAGGGGAGCCATTTTTCTAAAATTTTCTTTTTTTTTCGTTTTATTTCTGAACTTATCATTTTTTTATATAAATTCTACAGCTAATGTAGATCTTTCCAAGCTCTATAGATTGGTATATTAGCCATTCCTGTACCTTCAAAACTGTGGGAAAGGATCCAGATCTAAAAACAGAGAATGCAAATTTCAGAACACCAGTCTTTTAAAAAAAAAAAAATTTTCAAAATCACAAAAAAAAATTGTCAACTCTTTTGCTTAGTAGCTCTTTTTGAGCCCTTTTGAATGATATATTTGCCATTCTTGTACCTTCAAAAGTGCGGGAGGCGATTTTATATTTACACAGCAGCTAATTAGCTGATCACTCAGAGCAGCCGGACTCAAAACAAACACTCAGTTACATCATCATTATTAACACTGAGAGTTAGAATGTTTCGTTTGAGTACTAAGGCATTTCAAGCAAGGTCATGAATGAACTCTCTTGCTGTTCACGTTGAGGAACGCCCAAACCTGATTCGTAATTAGGGAGGAAAGGGGGAAATCACTCATACACTGGCGAGTCAAGGTCACGTTACTGCGCATCTCCTACTCCGTCTAGGAGATGAACCAATGTACGCACTTGAGAGCGAATTATACCATTGAATGCGCAAAAAAATCTCTATAAGATGAGTTTATAAAACCGAAAACCTACCTCTGTCCAAATTCGACCCAGACCGTCCCCTTAAAACGCTTCGTTTTCTTTTGTTAAGAACCATATTTTTTCGGTTCATTGCTGTCCGGTTTTTCATCCCTATGACTTTCTTCTTCAGCATCAATTTTGTTTCAAAACGTTACTCCTCAACTTACTGTTTCTACGTACAGGTTATCTTGTGTGAAACACACCTTGTGTATGAATAACGCGTTCCCATTTAACTCCGGTTTCTCCTTCCTATCTTTGAACAGCTTTATAATAAAAACTTGATGTTCTATGCGAGAAGATGCAAAATCCCTCGACTGTGCTCTCTTTGAGCAGCTTTGTTGTGGTAAGGGAGGCTGGATCTATGTCATAATCTAATCTGTATAACTAGTCAGTATTCATAATAAAAACTTGGTGTTCTATGCGAGAAGATTTAAAGTCCCACGACCAGCTTACACAAGCCATCAATTTGTTGATTCCGTTGCAGACCATCTCTCGATTCACTGCTGTCCTTATTTGTATTAAATTTGCGATTAAACGATTTATGATTTTTTAACATGAAAATATTGTGGCGTAACTCGTGAGCTATTTGAATGCGGTAGCGCTTTTAGGGAAACACAAAATGGAATGAACAAAATTAACGGATTTTTATTCACTTCTTCCCCCTCAGGGGTTCACAGCTATTGTATCTATGGGAATTAGCACTCCCTGGGGGAAAATGTGAGGGCCCGAGCTGAGAGTTGGGTAGGCTTGCCTTTCGTTGAAATGAAATGTCTGTTATGTTAAGGAACATATTTTTTCGGTCACAGCTGTTCTGTTTTTCAGCACCTACTACTTTGTTCTTCAACTTTGATCTTGTTCCATAAATTTTTTCTCATCTTTCTGTTTCTATGCCCTTTCTGCATATGTTCGGTGTTCCCTTAGCACGATGCTAAATGGTGCCTTCCTATTTTGATCGTCTTTGTTGCGGATAGAGAGGCTTAAACTAACTAATAATCAAATCTAATTACGTGTATAGAGTCTTGTGTGGGAATAAATCTTGTGCATACATTCCTCGTTCTGTCAAGTTCATTTTGAATGGTTTCCTGCTTCCTTTGATTGAAGTTTGTTGTGGTAGGAAGGTTTATACTACTAATAATCTACCCTTTACATTTTTTTGTTTAGGTTGTACTGACTTTTTTGGTCTATTGCTATCCTGTTCCTTGAAACCTTACATATTCATGGTAGATTTTCTATTACAAACTTCGTACCTTGATGCTTCCATCCATAACATCATATAAGGGTACACACCTTGTGCATAGATTTCCAGATCTCTTATTTCCATACCGATTGGTGCCTTCTTCCTTCCGTTTTATGAAACATCTTTTTTTGTGGAGAGAGGTGCTGAAATGATGTCACATTCTTCTAGATTTTTTCGCTTATTCAAATAATCTTTACAACAAAGTCAACGCTTGTAATTTCAACTTTCCCTCACAACGATAACAATAATCAATGCTCTCTGTTCTTAGCACTCCCATGGGGAATGTACGAGGTCTTGAGCTAAAGGTTACGTAAGCCATTCGTTGAAGTGGAGAAGTTTTTTATTTTGTCCCGGACAACTTTTTCCGTTCACTGCTTTCCTGTTTTTCAGCACCTATTACTTTCTTCTTTAACTTCTATTTTTTATCATAAACTTCTTTCTCAACTTATTATTTCTTTGTCCCTTCTGGATAGATTCCGCGTTCCCTTAACTCCATACTAAATGGTGCCTTCCTCTCTTCGGAAGTCTTTTTTAAGCTTGAAATTTTAGATGCTGAAAAAGGATGTACAACTGCAAATCAATACTCTTGCCGTTAAGTTCATGAACTTACAAGTGGAATACATCGCAGGTTTTAATTCAAATAAATGTCTGAGTACGGAATATTATATTATCCATTTTTACGATTGAACACGGCGCGCAATAGTCAGCTTTATCTGCATGGAAAAAGTATTAAAACGTTTTGTATGATTGTAAAAAGTAAATTTTCCTACGGTTTGGATAGTGTTTTCAATTCATGAAGCTGCCAGTATGATTAGAGTGAAGATCGATAACCTTTCAATTCCGGTAAATTTGCACGTAGCCAGACCGAATTCAGTTTTTAAAAATCAATTCCGTACCTGCGGAAGCACACCGGCAGTCGGTCCTGTTGCTGATCGTACGTCTGGTAGGGCAAAGTACGCTGCGTGGTGGTACGCTGCCGTCATGGTGTGCAGGTGACGTCATCCGGCTTGATTGAAATGAAGCCTTCTATGGGCTAGTTGAATTAGCGAATGTGCGCGGCTGTCCCCGTAGAACTTTACCTGTGACTTTACCTCCTTTAGTCTACCATGACCCGTGCCAGCTCCCATCTAGCATCTTTGATACTACCAAGTCGGAGACACACTTCCGGCAACAGCCTCACCGGTCTGCTCTAGACCGCCACTCACGCTGCGACTCTCCTACAACCGTCGGTCCTCCAAGGCGTCCTTGGGTGCTGTACTACCTGACTGGAAATATTCCTTCGTGTGCCATCAATTTCGGCGATTTTCACAGTAATACGGTATTTATTCCAGTTGTGTTTTCCTTACCCTGTCGGGTTCGTTTCTACCTCAGGCACTCGTTCCGGGCGTAGATATTCAAAGTCCGCAGATATTCAGAGTCTAGATATTCTAAGTCTGCCAGGAGCGTAAAGCAGCCTGGGGGAGAACACTACAATACCCTGCTGTTACTTTTAAATTGCATCATAACCTGGATGAATCGCTGCTGAGAGAAGTACTTTTTGGTGCTAATTTCGTATGAGATAGTTCGTTTCTGTGCAAGATGTTTGAATTAGTTCAACTGCCAGTAAAATGTTTGAATAAGTTCAAATTTAAGTTACATGTACGAGGAGAATAATTTGCCCACGTTAGGAATGAGTCCCTTTACGCACATTAATATATATGGTGAGCGTCAAATGTTTAAGATGTGCTACGCTACCACGCTGGTTCTGTAACTTGCATTCGGATGACACAAATTTTTTATGTTGTAAAATATATACTGGATTTAATTATTGAATAGTTTGTTACTTCTCGGATATGGTTATTCCGCGAACTTTCATTTGCAAACGGACTTCTCATTTTGTGGATATGAATGTGTTACACGATATTTCTGTGCACCATCCAAAGACTGAAGATTCTTCAGCACTCGCATTATTATGTTCATTCATTAATGCTTTAATTGTGCGAAAGGGAAGTTAATGGTCGGTTTAATTGTGATTATTTATTTATTGTGAGGTCAAAGTGATGCGGTACATTTATGTGCATAAAAGCTTTCTCTTCGTTAAAAATAATGCTCCAAATAACAATAGGTGAAACTTTCTTGAAACTATTCTCGTATGCAAACGTAATGTAGCCAGAATAAATATAAAATCACTCTAACTCATAAAAATAATGAGTATTTTTGTTACCTATACGAAGTAGAAAGGAATTACGCGCGCCTAAATTTTCTTTCAAATGCAACGCAATGCTCGATGTAGCTGAGAAAAATCATGTCTATCCGAAAAAGTTAAATGTAAGGCAAGTAAAACAAATCATTTCCATTCGTTTTATTGTGACGATGCATGGGTAGTTTTCCCTTTACCTGCTGATAATGTCGTCTTGCTCCGAATCCGATCCTCTCCCGCCAACGTAATCACAAAGCAGAATTTTGATCCGAAAGGGTCTTGTGAAGGCCGTCGGCACTCGTTCCAGTCTAAGAAGTCCATTAGCGCTGTTTCTCAAGGTTTCAAATTTCACAGTTGTTCCAACCACGTCTTCGCTGTCCGTAAAGCCGAAAGGAGTGTATTGGTTCATGTCAGTTTTGAGAAGCAAATTATGCAAGAAACAAGTAGCAAGACAATTTGATGATCGTTCGGTACGGTTGTTTCAATTGGCCGCAGTAAAACCTGGAACTGACTGGCAAGCATGCCAAATGCATTCTCCGTCTTGCGTCAAATGCGTCTTGCTCTGCTCAGCTTATAATTATAAATGCGTTGCTTCTTTTCTAGTTCTTTTTGTGGGTAAGGCTTCATGAGCATTCATGAGTCATTTTGTTAGAAGGAAAGCATCATAAGATGGTAAATGGAACATTGATATTGGTATTCGGCAAATCTGTACGTTCTGGCATTGTGACTGCCTCAGACTTAGCACGAGTGGGGAAGGTTCAAAAAGTCCACGGATGATGCAAAACTTGTCTTAAACAGCCATTGTATACATAATTTTACCTGGGGGGAGAAAGGTACAATTAGCACAAAAAC
>JACJUY010003873.1:2330-79447 GCA_014220935.1 Platorchestia sp. MABIK | reverse complement strand
CTGTCACGAAAAAGATATCTCAAAGTCTGCCCGAAGCGTGTTGCAGCCTGGGGGAGAACACTACATCATTATTGTCGAAATCGCCATAAAAATAAATCGTATTCACTAAATTCAAGAACACATTTTTCTAGGGGCTTACCTTTTTCTACATCGACATCTAAAATAGGCACGCAGAGGTTCGTCATTTGAGCGTAACGATTCTTCATTGGTAATAACAAATATTTATGGAAATTTACAATTTTATTATTAATCGTCAACTCGTGAGTTGGCTTCCCGCGTATTCCCGCCTTGAATTGTGCAAATTTTAGCCACTCACCTCAGTTTCCCAGATCGTGAGCTGATACAGTAAACTGGGCCGTGAGTTGAGTTAGCCACACCTCAAAATGGCACTCCATGACGAACTTCTGAGAATGCAATTTCAAAAATTTTGCTCAGCGCATCGTAAGTTCTGCTCGAGAATGTATGTCATCTGAACTCCCACAATAAGCCCAGATTCCTGTGGCGGCATCCTGGCATAGAGAGCGACTTGATTTTTTACTTCGCTATGCTGATGAATTATAATGGAATTCAATACGCCTACGTTACTCGACTTGCACGCATTAAGAACAAAAGAAGCAGCAGTGTCATTGTAAACATTGCACTAAAAAAAAGCTTCAAACTTCAAATGGGACCAACTTCAGAGATTTGGCAAAAACGGATAAAAACCGTAACAGTTGAATCTATGCAAAAATTGCTTTTTATTTGATGATTTGACCAAGTCAAATCCTAGTTTTTACACTTGTTTAAATGTGTTATTTTTCGGTTTTCCAGAGCACCGAGGATGGACTCATGCATGTAAAGTTCGAAGTGTTTAGTTTTGGCTGAATGTTTTAGTGACAATGGTCCTTCTTTTTACCCTCAAAGTTAAATATCCGAGAAATTAAACTATATCCTCATTGGATGTTCTTCATACTCTCTTTTGAGAGGAAAAATACTCCTTAATTCGTATAAAAATATTCCACTGCAATACTGTTCACTCTTTTAAAAGGGCTGTATCCAATTGTCGACAGTATCAGTTTTCAGGGAAGTTCTTAACATCATTTATCGAAGTCTGCATCCAGGACTCCCACTGATCAACCATGGTCTGTGGAGTGACGGACTGTACTACTTGGAAACATATCCCATTTTAATAATGATGCTACGATGAACACTGAAGCGTCACTTTATTTCATTTTCCTGCATGGCAAGAGCTGTACGGATCATAAATACTGGGAGGTTCTCGGATCTCATTATTATGAGGACGGCACTGCACGCGAGGGGATGTAGGTTTGTGATGACGAACTGGATTTGTGTTAGGTCACATTTCCTTCTTCAGCTTTGTCTAATTTAATGCCTGAAATTTCCCTCGGGAGAGTACGAACAACAAACTGATGGCAGATTGGCGCCATTTCATGGTATGGAGCTCAGATCAAAACAGCGTCAGGATTGATCAAGACCTGTGCTATCGGGGCGACATTCAGAGGACGAGCGGTGCGTCGATAAGCGGGACGTCTATAGCAAATGCGCAGTTATCTATCCGTCAAATGTTAGTTGAGATCGCGTTCGGTAAACGTACTCTAATGAAGACTCAACCAGCAAAATAACAAATCAATAGCAATCACTTTATTCCAAGAGAAATGAGGAACGAAGTTTTTCCTGACAGACAATTCTGGTTGTAGAAGAAAGCAAGAGAGTAACACTGGAGAGGCTTCACCCTCGACGACAATGTGCTTTGTTTTCAGACTTGACCCATATTTGTGCAGGTCCTTGTGTTAGCTTTCCGGTGCAGCCTTAATGAATTCCCTTGCAAAACTATACTAGCAATGACTTTAGTGAATTGTATTTGAGTTAACAAAGTGAACTTCTAATGAGAGTACTACTATTTTATGTATTGGAGCGTAACAGCTTGCATTTTCTGGGTGTCGTGCCAAAGTTTACACTATGACACGAGCCAGCCAGCTGCAATCATCAAGAATGTCCCCTCGGTCGGCGTAAAACACCATAGCATACTAGAACGTCATTATAGCGTTAGTAGAAAAGTTCAGTCTTCATCGGCGACGAGCATGATATTCCCTCTTCTTTAAAATAACTTTTTTGGATGTGCAATTTCATTCACTTGGTGTTTTTGAAAAGCACTCTCTTATATATCGAGCCAACGTTTTATTACGGAACTCAAGTCATGAACTGATTCGTCACTCATGATGAAATAATTGTGCGCTTTCTTTCGTCGTGCGTGTTACCGAAAACATGCAATTTGTGTCCTTGAGCATTTTTTGCTCTATTTATCCTCTCAATTGCAAGAAAATGAGATACAGAAGAGGTCTGTACTTGGAAAAGGTATTGAGACACTTGTCAAATATCGCATCCATGGAGTGTCATTCAGAGACAGCGTAGTTGTTCCTATTGGCCTTATTTTGGGCAGTATAAGAAACACTGAAATTTTACAATCCAATTCTATAATATGGGCTTCGGAGATCTTCTGTTACTGCATCACGTCCATCAAACACCATATTGTGTTACACACTTTAGATAGGCAATTACACTGCTCGTTTCTAGTGGCCAATTTTATTACGGGTATCTTGGGTTTAATTTTCGTTCCTTGCTTGTTTCGTATTTTTGAGTTCGTTACACTGGATTTTTCTAAACAACTTGTTTACCTGTAATGAAAAATGAACCAGTTATCGAACTTAACTCTTTCCTAAGATTATGTATTCATATTATCGTGGTACAGTGCATTAGTTTACACGCGTGCAATAACTCTGGGATGCAGAGCGTAGCAAGTGCTCAGCATAAACCTCAAGAAATCGGATAAATATAACTGTTCACCTTTACAGTTCCGTAAAATATTAATTTAATCCCTGTTTTCGATCCGCTCCGCATCCGCATCTACTCTTCTTGCTACGTCTGAAAAATCAAATTTAGTTATGAGCGCTTTCTTCTTTGAGAAGAAAAAATTTCTGAAACCAAGAAAGTTTAATATATAATTTTATGTTAATCTTAGCTTACAGTGATTGTTAATCTACTTTAATCTTCTAAGATTATCATATTTCTTGTCACTTTAGCAGAGTAGAAGCAAAAAACATGAGGCTTAGACGGAATAACACGCCAAAATTTTTTTTTATCCTCAAAACAAACCTTTCTGTAATCTAATGACGCAAAGCGTTGATTTCTTATTTGACGTTACGTACGTATTCAAAATTGCGGCAAAATATCTAAAATTCCTGAAGCTTGATGTATGGTCGCTAATACCTTGTCTAAAAGTGGAATTACTCATGTTCAAGATGGGTTGAAACAACCGCATGCTCGTGTAGAAATAACCCAGAGAAGAACCCGAATGAAATTGCTCATAAATATGGAAAAAGCTGCTCCCATATCGCTTGCGGACGCCATTCGCACACCAAGAGGCATCGAAGTATCGCCCCGATACCGGATATGGTGCTGGAGTTCCATCAGCCGCGACTGAAGCGCTGGCAGAATTGCGACCGAGACTGTGTGCCTAACTCTTGGTCGGAATTTTTATGGAACGGGAACAGATAAAAAGGACAGAGACAGTGCATTCTTTGCCGGAGCTGCAAGTGGGCTCCGTAAATGGCACGATGCAGATATTGTGGCTTGTTGTCAATTGGCGTCAGCAGAAATTTGTTCTCGTACCTCGTGAACTGTAATAGATATTTACTGCGTGTAATGAAATGCTGCAAGAAAACTCACCAGTGTATTTTGGACAAAACCATTTCAGTGATATTTATCTCATAGTATTTTAAGCTGAGGGAAATATCAAACATCATTTCTTGAAAAACCAAACTCATTAAAAAAGTTTCTTTGAACGAACAAATGAACGTACGCAAAGCAATGACGTTCTCACTTTGTGACTCGTTCCTTGCTGGAAATTTATTTTGTCACATCTCTTAACATTTAACCCCTGATAAAATTGCAGGACAACTCAGTAGGTTTTAGACAAATCCAATACACCCTTTTCCTTCTAGACGTTATCCCCTTTCATATTTGTTTCATGTAGCAGAGAAGTTCAGAGAATGAGTGAAGTTGTTTGAGGCTGAGTAGCAGCATGCTCGCGTGGTGCCTGCAGTGGCCTCCTGCAACTCTCAGTACTCGAGCCAGCGTCAGCAGCCGATTGCTGCTCTCCTGCCTCCTGCATCTCACTCCAGCTCGCTGTATCTAAAAGGTGAGCGCTACTTTCAGAGTGATTTAGAATGTATTTTCTGTCTGGATGTGTTTCTATCGCCACCCGCGCGCAGCTTTCATGGTGGGCCGGAATCTTATACAGAATCAAGTTTCGGTGTAATTCAGCTTAAAATGAGGACTCGTTTGCCTCATTTTGGGTGATTGAGTTTATGAAAAATATGAGTTTCATTTGTCACGGAATGGAATCCAATGGAGATTTCGCGAATTTTGTTTTTAGAGCCATTTTTATTTCAATTGCAGCGTCTTAATATGTATAAGCAGCATGAGAATTGTATCATCAAAGACGCTAGTAAATTTAAAAACTGGTGTATAATCTTCAGCACAATTAAACTTAAAATTCGCGTTAACAAAATTCAGTTAATAGCTCAGTATTAATAACTTTCATGCTGGCCTCACACAAGCAACCAAACGGTTGGCTACAATGTGCATCTTAGTTTAACATTGAAGTTTTTATAACTGAAGCGTAACTCTCACGAACACATTATTTGGTCAAATTTCTACCGCACATTAAAAGCAACGTTTGTTTCAAATGTTAGTGCCATTCCCGAAGGCATGTCTAAGGATTTATCAGGATCCCGCTTAGACATACTCGTAAATAGCATTTAATGTTTCACTGCCCCATCACGATTTTCTCTTTTCAGATCGGCTGCATGGAAGCGGACAATGGCTAGAGACGAGTAAGCAGGACTTGGGGCTAGGAGTCTACCAAGTAAATCATAAGGAAAGGCGTCAGAGGAGCGAGGGAAAAGGGCTGCAGGCCACGAGAGGATGGGGTCGACTCATGGCCGATTAGAGTTGGAGGAGTTGATGGTGAGTCGAATATGTCCGAGGAGACAGAGCGACAGCAACTTATTCCCACCACCTGCAGCCCTGAGTACCCTGGGTCTCAAGGAGCTCCCTTAGCCATCAGCGAGCCTGTCTCTTCCAGTCCTCCCTCCTTCACTCCCGAACCTAATGGCCTACCAACTACAGCCCCTGAACTTAGCTTGTCTCTTAGCGTGGAGCCTCCTACCCTCAACGCCGCAGCTGCTGTTCCACCAGAGACAAATTCTGTAAATGAAGCGCATGGTGTATTAGATTGCAACAAATCCAAGGCCATAATAAAGAACAGCCAAGCTGATAACCAAAGCTTGAGTGATAATTTTCATTTTCCCAGCAAAGAATCTCATCTCATCCCTGATTCATTCTACCCTGAATTTAGGAATGTGACAGAAATTATTCAACCCGAAAAGCCGTTCAACGTTTTCAACGAAAATATCTACAACGGTGAAGACGCGCACGACTCCAAAAGTGTATTTTGCTCTCTGCTTGAACCAAAAGACGAACTCGACGGCAAGGAAGACGCGAAAAGTCGTTTATCAGCTTCTCCGGACTTTTGGCGTCGGGTTTCACCTCAACTCATTTATATTGATAGTAGTAGTTTTGGGGGCAGTCACCGCAGCGGCAGCATCAATAGCAGCAACAGTGCTCCTAGAGATCGGAGTAACGAGCGGGAAACGAGGGAGGACAGGAATTTTAGATACCACCGCGGCAGAAGCATCGACTGCAGTAAAGAACTGGAAACAAAGAGCATCGATAGTGAACTGCCTCCAGATAGTACAAGATCGGTAACTTGGAACCTTGAAAAGAATACTGATACTCTAACAAATGATAGCCAAAAAAATCAACAGCCTTGTGTAGATAAATCAAGCGATAAAGAAGAAGACAGTTCAAATCAGGAATTAGTTACGATAGTGCAAAACAGGGCTCCTCCATCGCACGTTCAGCGTAAATCTGACGATGGCTTCTTGGTTTGGTTAAGGAGGAAAATTTCCTCCGTCAAATCTCCTATGCATTATGACAAAGACTTTCCATCGACGGCATTGGATGTGCGCGACAAAATTTCAATTCGGATCGATAAGCCGGCCTGTCCAGAATCAGACGTGGGAACCACGAATGCAGAATCACAGAAAAGTGTCCTACGTGAGAATACACCTCCTCCTCAGCCTCTGTTAGTATCTTCTTCGACACCTAGGACAACTGCCGAGTTGAGTGCTCTAGTCACTTGTAAAGGTGGAGAGAAATCGTTCGAAGATAAGTCAAACGAAAAATTCAATTACTTATCTCCTGAAATCAAAGCCGCCAATGAGAAAGACGATGACTTCCCATCGCTGGCGACGAAACCCGAGGCAAAAGCGCCTCGAGCTAAGCTGAAGCGTTACTTTAGTTTAGACAGTTCACCAGTGAACAACGTAGCGTACAGAGATGATGCCTCTTCCCCTCACCAGTCTTCTTTCCTGCCGTGCTCACATCACAGACACGAAGTTTGTTCGCAATCTGGGAGCTCGTGCACGGGAGGAAATTTTACCTGCAGAGACACAAAGCGCCTCTCCCGCGCTGATGGATCGAGCAGAAATCGGCGCCATCGCAACGCGCACTATTATCAGAACCAATATTACATGGAAAAAGATCTCCGATATTATTTCCAGCACCCTTGGTTCAGACTCTTCGTAGCCTACCTGGTTATTTTCTGCAATTTTCTTCTTTTTGCGGAAGACCCGTTGTCACACAGTCATACAGGTAAGCTTTAACGATAGTGTAGTGTGTAAAAATAAATATCTTCACGTACGTGAGAAAGATAATGCGAAGTTTGTCGACTTAGTAGTATTTTCAAATTTGGTAATTATTTGTCTATAATATGTAGTTATTTATTTTCAAATTTAGTGCACGGAAGCAATAGTGATACTTTACGGCTCACGTGACCAGCGTTAAAAATATGTTTCCCAAAAGAACAATGACAAAATATAACTTCACTTTTTAGTTATTAAACATCGAAAATTTCCAGTCATTTCAAATGAGCCATGAAAAATCGTCTCATACGCCCGGCTAGGAATTCGTTAATCAAATTCCGGGAGCGTAAAATGGATGGCTGCTTCCAGTTCAATGCCGAATTCAAACTTGAGCTATGAAGGTTAGAATTAAAATCTTTGCCGAAGTCCGGTTAGCTCGACTGGATGACAAATGCTCAAAAATTCAGGAGGCAAATAGCCCACATTTTCTGGCTTCTGTACTTGAATTTTCATGAAAGCTAAGTCTTCAAACTCAGGTTAAAAATTGATTTTTCTACGTTTAGCTGTTCGTGTCTCGCACAATCTTAGCCATTTTATCCTAGCTAGTTCGAAATCAGACTTGCGAGTCTTGTGAAGACTTACAAAGGACATATTACTGAAGGCATTCACTTAAAAAATGTTGTGATTGCTTTGAGTTCAGTAACTCACTGTTCACTATTCTTTATTGCAAGGTCAAAGCTGTTTCATCGACTGCATCCGCGATAAAATGAAGCGGTTTTACGATCCATGTTTCAGAAGTTTCATGTTGCTTCAGATGTGATGAATTTTTGGACCCAATTTAGACTGACTCGCGTAAATCGCTGTTAACATTGAATTCTTTTATAGAGCAGAAAGCCTCTCTTTGAGGTTAATATCTTCGATACACATTAGATAATTGGTTTAAAGTCGTACTTACGTTTGCCTTTAATTTAATCAGAAACGACGGATGGTTTTAATGAATTCGGCTAGAAGTTTTTATGTCACAGGAATATCAGAGGTTAACACGCATGCATGCGTGCATGCATGTCAAGAATACACTCATTCTTTCATGACAACATACCAGATTGTTCATGATGTAAGCGTAAAAATCATGCAAATGAAGGAAACGACACAAGCCCAAAATCTCAGAGCACCAATTAAAGGATGCTTAAGATTCCTTAAGTGCAGCGCTGCAGTCAGGATTGGTTCAGTTATAAAACGGGTTGAAAGGACTAAAATCATCAAACTAGAGAGATGTTCTCCTGAATTAACCTGACTAGATCTTTAACCCGCTGATCATTGAGGAGAACGTTAAGATAGCCCACTCTGTTGAGAACATTGCAGTTCAGGCCTTCAATAGCCGAGCACTCTTCTCGGAGAAACATTCAACCGTAAATATAACGTCACTACTGGCTTAAGGAGCAGTGTAGAGAACATCTGCTTTCAATTTACTCATCTATTTCCCCTGACATGTGCAAGGCCAGGGTTGCTTCCCACTATGTCCTATATCCTCAAGTGCTTCTCAGATATTTGACCTCTTGCTGCCTTGAAGTATGGGCTCTACATTTCAAAATTCGGGCTTGTGACAATATACGCGTTTTAAGTCAACTGTTTCCAAGTCCCTACACACGCTCGATCATGACATCGCTACTCAATTTATGCCAGTTTTGAACACGTGTGCCACAGTGATGGCGAATTTTAAAAATTTGCTTGATTTTCATTTTACAGAATCCAATATTAACGTGGTCGGGAACGTGTTCAGTTTCGTGGCCACCAAGTACCCCAAGGAGTGGTACTGGACGCTGGTCAAGGTGAGCAAAATGCGTCCCTACGTCTTGTCAACTGACTGCCTCTAGGTCACACTCGACTTAATACAGCCAGAACTGTTGTCCCTTTTTTAAATTGTGTGTATACCTGCTACGCTAAAATGTGTATTTTTTATTGAACACGTTTATCCATCTAATTTTATCCCGAGGATGATACAGAGAGAAACTTGAAGAGAGAAATATCAAATTTTTAAATTTTACATGGACGCCTTTAACATTAGTTACTCTACTGTTAACGTAAATCATTCGAATTGGTCGATCAACTTCCATCAATTGTGAATATTTGAATTTTTTTTAAAGACTTTATCCCATATTAGCTACGAAGAGGAAAAAATGAGTGCTTATGAACGTGTGAGTGCTTATGAAAATGCAACGCCTTAAGATATATTTGCCCCAGCGTTAGCTGCTGTCGATGCAAATATGTAAATGAGCGTCCCTCGAACATTTTTCCTGCCCTAGTCTGTCTCCAAAATTACTCATCAAGTAGTCATATCTTAAAATGTTCTAAACAATCTATGTGTAATGAATTTTTCATTTTTTCTTCATGTTTTCAAGTTATTCTTCGCGTTTCAGGAACAAAAAGGAATTTTGATTTGTTTGAAAAATTGTGCTTACCATTCCTTCGTTTAACAAAGTAAAATAATTTTTTGGCATGGTTTGCGTGAGGGCTGTTTTTCTTAAGTTCCGATAGGCTATGAAAAAAGACAAATTGTGATAACAAGAGGATTTTATTACTAAAAGATTCACGATGTCTTAGTTATTTTTCTATGTAGTCACCATGAAGGTTGAGGCATTTGTCATAACTTGAGACTAGTTTGCCTATACCCTCTTCAAAGACGTCAGCCGCCAGTGATCCCAGGTAGGTTGAATGTGACAAAGCAGCTCCTCCAGCAGTTCAATTGGGAAGTGTTTGATCTCCCACCATATAGCCCGGACTTAGCACCCAGCGATTACCATCTGTTTCGAGAAATGAAGGCCTCGGTTGGGGGCCAGCGCTTCGCTAACAACGACGAGCTTCAAGACGCGGTGACGACCTACCTGGGATCACTGGCGGCTGACTTCTTTGAAGAGGGTATAGGAAAACTTGTCTCACGTTATGACAAATGCCTCAACCTTCATGGTGACTTCATAGAAAAATAACTAAGACATTGTGAATCTTTTAGTAATAAAATCGTCTTGTTATCACAATTTGTCTTTTTTTATAGCCTATCGGAACTTGAAAAAAACAGCCCTCGTAAATACGCGACATTTCTCGATTATAAATTTCTGATTATATACGATTTTTATTCTTTTCATATATTACCCTACTCTTCTTCCCGTTCCCTGACTTGAATTAGCAGCGTTATCAATGTTGTAAAAGACAGAATTGAAAAACAAAGCAGGTTCATGGTTTCATAGATGCGTGGGAGTGCAATCTGTTACAAAATACGAAAAATTTCAACGTGGCAGTGATGAGGTTACCAAGTTATTGATTTAGGTATTGGAAGTCCAGTCCTAAGTGGCAATTTTCTACGGCCACTTTGTTCACAGCAAGCGCACTCAATTCTAGTACATGAGAACAGGGCACGGCGTCTTAGCCTCGCTCGCCATAGCCGTGTGTCTATAGGACCTGACTCCGTGCGGGAAACGCGGGTTCGAGTCTCGGCGCTGGTGGCGATTTTCTCTGTTGGGTATAGGAGAAAAATTCTAAGCACAATACCCCACTCTACGTAGGTGTCTGAAATGGGTACCGGTCATTGACCGGGGGAAAGCGTCATGGCGTCCTGGTGTTAGTTGTAAGGCATTTGAAAAACCAATGTAAAAGGTGATATGTATCATGCTTCAATTGGAAATAAAGCATCCGTAGATGCCGATGTTTGTTTGTTTGTTTTGTTTGTCTGTGGAGGGATCAGTCCAAGATACCTCATGAGGCGAACGCGACTGCTACCTTCTGTATTGAACATGACTTGCCTAGCAGTTGTGTACATTTATTTACACTGTGTATCAAGACTGAAATAAATTCATTTATCAAAGAATGCTGAATGTGTACTTTCTATCACCATCTTCTTTTATCACCTGGAGCAAATTTATTTAGCAAGAAGTGATGAATGTCTATCTTCCTCGACTTAATTCGTCGTAGCCCCATGAAAACAATAACATAAACTGCTGTGGGTGTTACAGATACCAATGACTCAATGTTTCTGTCGTCATGCTAACGATGACAACAGGTGGTGACATGGACGTGCTTGCAGGAATAAATCTCACTAGAATATCAAGCATGCATTGTTGCTGCCCCTTGGTGATGTAGGTGTTGGGTAAAAATTAAATTCCCTCTGGAATATCGAGCAGTGGAGTAATAAACGTGCGCTCCAGAGGGTTATGCAACCATTGTATCTGTATGAATTATGGCTACTTTTCGAAAAATAAAAAGTCCCGAGCTGAAGATTAGGTAGGCCTAACTTTCGTTGAAACATAATAATTTTTTTGTTCATTTATGGACCATCCTATTTCGGTTCAGTACTGTCTTGTTTTACGGCGCTTTCTAGTTTCATCTTCTTCTTCTCCTATCTTGTTTCATAAACCCCTCCTTTCTCTCCTTAGAACACCTTTGTTGTGAGTAGAGAGACTTATAATCTAACCGTTAGATTATAGGTTCATGAAGTAACATTGAAGTATTTATGAAGCAACACAACGTTAGTAGATTCTAAGGTAATAAAGGCACATCATATTTCCTGTCAGGTGGTGATGTGGGTGCTGGCGGTGATGTGCGGGATGCTGGTGGGCAAGGTGCTCATCCATGGCCTTGTCTGCAAGCGAGTCTTCAGGCTGAAGATGTTCAGGCACGAGCAGGTCGGTGGAGCGCGGCCACCAGAGCAGGCAGTGACCACGGTTGAGGAAACATGGTAGGGTCATTTCTATGGGGGAAAATACACCTCCACTTATTCGGCTAGCCAATTGAACGGCTTCATTTCAAACAAACTTTATGACGTCACCATTACGACATGTCGTTAGGCCAATAGTGGGGCCAGATTTAGAGCTAGCAGTGTTGCCTGATGCAATATGAGCGCTGCTATTGGTCCGTTGCCATGACGCAAGCAGTGCCACACGGTCGACGGGAAAAAAAGACTGGTTTGACCCCACCTTGTTTCTTCTACCGTGGAAGTGGCGCACACCGTCTTCCGTAATACTCAATAGCTGCGATTAAGATAGGATGTAATTTCATGCAATGTAAGCGAAGACAACTTGCAGGTGGTGAGTCACGGCTAAAGGTATTGTTGTACATCTCAACGATCCCATTGAGAGACTCTCGGTCTGAACGCTCTTCCAAGAAATCGCGCAGTAGCTCGCTCTAGATGCACGTGGTGTTCTGCGCGATGAATATCTAATTCGTATATGTCGGCTGGGTGATTATTGTTGCACGGCCCGCTTTTGTGCTCCTGTTGATAGCCTTGATGTTGCGAGATGTTGCGCACTAATGTTGTTGATCATTTCAACTAAATCCTTGCTGGTCTTCACAGTGATAAATGTGTCGATCGACATGGAGGGGAAACTGTGTTTAAGACCAACATTCTGAGTCAGTATTTTTCCCTCTCATTAGCTTCAGACCTTATTTGTGAACTATTGAGCAGGAGTCATTTGATATTTTACGCTCATTATTGTGTATGGAGTCATACTTTCATAGATAGACAGTTATTTAATGTTTCACAGAATCGAAGATATTATCGATAGTGATGATACCTACGCACTGTCTTGGAACACTAGGGAGCAGTGCACACAGAGAACTGGGCGGATAAACGCTAACTTTCTCCATTCTACTGCACATTTGCTTAAGTTCGCCAGAAACAGCCTGAAAGTGTCGGGACTTAAATTACTACACCATGAATCATATAGATGGTAACTCTGAATTTCTAGCCATGACGAGCATCTTCAAAGTCTGGTGTGATGTGTGATGGGATGGAGACTGGCATGTCAGTAGGTGAGAAGGTACGTGTATAGGTGAGTACTTGGATTTTGTTGGCATCTGGTAGACAGTAAATGTTCTTATTATAGCATCAACAAATTCTTTTTCGCAGAACGCAGCAAAATTGTTAAATATCGTAATTTCCAGCAGTTCTTAACGAATTTATTGAATATCGTAGAAACGCTCGGCCTCCACGTCACGACAAATAGCAAAGTGTCGAAGTGTTAAACTTAGAGATGCCGCAGCACATCTTATACTATTTAAAACTCTTAAGTAAGCGGAAATCTCAACATGCATTCTAAATTTAATGTGGGTAATGAGTCGAAATTCTGAAACCCTACAGTGAACTTGGCTGAAACAAACGTTGTTGCACTCCCCAATCTGAGCGGATTAGCAGAGTGAATTCAACTAGAACTGATGTTCAACATCCGCTCGCTTGATGAGCTACGTCCTCGTGACAGCTGTCTGCACTGAGCAGGGGAGAGGGCACGATAGCGCCACAAGCTGTGCGTGCTCAAATCTCTCATTTCATTTCTTTGGCACTCGTTCACACAAGAGAGCCTTGCCTTGTTGAAGTCTCCTAATGTTTCGATATGAAATTTATTCGTAAAATTATGTTATGGTGAGTTCGTCAAATTTACTTCAATTCACTTTAATTTTTTCGTAAAAATATCTAAATAGGAAATGCAAGCTTTGATTTACGAAAAGAAAAATTTGAGTTTCATATTCTAATTCCCCGCTTAATTTAAGACCCATTGGATAACAGGACATCCAGATGGTCAGCAACATGTTACTTGACTTCCTTGACTTCGTTTTGTATCTTTACGCGCAGCTTGACAACTAAAAATGCGTAGCCAGTGTGTTGAGAGCCTGCTGTTCCAACACTCACGATGTTTTCATAAACGCACTTACAAAATAAATTTCTGATATGTTCAAAACATTTTCAAGAATTTTCTATACAATGAATAAAATTACAAAATATTTCTAAATAAAAATCGTGTTCAGGTCGCAAGCATTCTAATTTTAAAACTTTAAAACCGTGCTATCTAAGTTACTATCTGTAAAAATGTTTACGCCAATTTCCAATTTGATCACCATTTGACTGGAAGAAATGTTTGTAAAAAGGTTAAGCACTTCTCGTTGCAAAATTATTTATAAGCGTTTCTCAAATTTCTAAATTAAATTTGAAAACCTTTATTTTTTCCGGATTTTCGTGCTGAACGGGAAATACTCAAAGACACATGGGCCTCCTTGTATTAATTATTCATATTTCATAAGCAATCCTAACTTGTCGCTGACGGTGTATGACATGCCTACAGGGCTCGTGGATGTGTATGTTCCTGACGGTGATCGTGTCCATGTACATGTTCTCGTACGTGTACAACCTGCTGCTGCTCATCGGCCACCCCCAGCACTTCAGGTGGCAGATCACCTCCGCCATGGGCGTCACCAACCAAAGGTAGCCTCAATATTTCATGCGTTGTGGTAGGCATCACGCGGCTCGCGCGAATTGTAGGTTTAAGAACCTAGAACGCACATGAAGACTCGAGCAGTTAGTTTTGTTCAGTTCTTAATGTGCTCCTGAAAATAATGTTAAAACTACTAGGTTGTGTTCATGACCTATCACTCTCAAGCAGACATTCAAACATCTAAGAAGAGCAAGGTTAACGTTCTTGTTCTATACTTCAGACATGAATCAAATTCTCTCGAGGTTAACATTGCTACTGCAAATTTTTGAAAATATCCTTAAGTACATTCATACTTCTCACTCGCATGTTTCAGCAGACATTTCAGTTTTTCTCAAAACAAATTTAACAAGACTGGTTTCCAACGATCGTCTAAGTAACCTCAGCAGCACCAGCCTGTGGTTTGTCCTGTCTTTTTTTTTAATTTATGTTGCTCTTAATATTAGTTTTTCCTCTTGCAGTTGCTCCCATGGGATATTTCTCTCCCTATAAACCACACTTCTAAAGACTTAATCATAATTACCCCAAATTGCAAGCGCCAGCAAACAATCGTGAGCGTAAACAAGTAATTTTAAGCAAGAGTTTTAGGGTCTGCAAATTGACCGTCCAAAACATGCTCTTGCTGGTAAAAATCACGGCATGAGGGCTCGTTTCGTGCTCACCAAACCCGGCATGACCGCATCGATTTGTGTGGTGGATTTCGTGCTCATCGTGTCGTGAATAGGAGGTCATTGTACCTCCTCTTTACTTTTCTCCAGAGTACATGTATTGCATTTTACAGCGGAGTTACAGGGCCTCCTCAGCTTTAATTTGTTAGTGTAAAATTCGGTATATGGCGGTCATTGTTCTTCCTCTTCACTTCTCCTCAAAGTACACATATTGCATTTTAAAACTGAGTTACAGGGCTTCCTTGACTTTAATTTGTTGGTGTGAAACCCTATGGAATTTTTATTTGAATGGGAGTATCGCGAAGATAAAATGTAGGCAAAAGCACATGACCATTCTGAAGTTAATTTCATGGCAAACTAAGTTATAAAACATCACTTTTTGTAATAACCTCGTAACACGTCGTTTGCAAATGTCAAGAAAACTATTTTCAGTTGCGAAAGGCTTTGAATGAATGTTGAATAATAATGTGACCAATAGATCAAAAGTGGCAAGGCAAGAGAATTGATAATTTTTTTATAATTACCAAAAGGAAATGAAATCTAACACATATTTTTATCCAGTACTTATCTTGTACGTTTGAAATTCGCTTTCTTCTAGCCGTTTTTTTTTCGTTCAAGCTGTGTCAATTGTTTCGAAGTTAGTCTCCAACAGCGTGCAAAACTTACGCAAGCTTCAACATTATGTCAACCATTAACGAATCTGAAACCTCGTTGTTGCGGTTTCTTAAATGTAGAGCCAATTGTACCTCTACTGTACTGTTTGCTGTATTCGAATATATATGAAATTATAATACGTTGATTTAATTTCAAATGAAGTAAATAGATTTTTAGATTTTGAAATTAATGGAGGCCCAAAATACGGACGTTGTTTCAGACGCTCGTCTGCAGCATGAGCATTTGAAACCATTTAGTTCCTCCCGTCGACATGACAACGATGGCAATCCAAATTTCATTCTACTTCTTGATAGTCGTTTTTAGCTAGCTTTAGCTTTTCCCCCTAAAAAAAAGTTGTCATACGCTAGAGTTTATTCTACACTTAAAAACTCCGTGTCGACGTCATTTCATACGTGGTATCCTAACGCTTAGTTCCCTAATTTTCATCCCATTTTCTTTGCTGTGTCGCGCCCAGCATGATGAAGGCTGCAGCGACGTGCACGTGGCTGGGCGACCTGGT
Source organism: Platorchestia sp. MABIK (assembly GCA_014220935.1). Classification (NCBI taxonomy): domain Eukaryota; kingdom Metazoa; phylum Arthropoda; class Malacostraca; order Amphipoda; family Talitridae; genus Platorchestia; species Platorchestia sp. MABIK. The sequence continues at coordinate 63,588 of JACJUY010003873.1, read as the reverse complement.
GACGGCCCTCATGGTCACCGACATGATGCTTCAGGACCGCCTCTACCCGCACTGGGGCACCAAGTTCCGGAGGCTCTACAACCTCTCCAACATCCCTCGCATCCTCATCTTCTGGGTGGGCAGCATTGTGGTCTCGGTGGTGGTTATCTTCCTCATCGTCTCTGACTACATCAGCTGGGAGAAACTCAACCAGGGTTTCGTTGAAACCACAGGTTTGTTACACGGTTTGACCACATCTTAATTAGCTATGAGAGGTGAGGAAAACGTTTTATCGGTCGGAGACCCTCTAACAAGTGAAATTGAACAGAAACAACGTCAGGATGAAGAATACTTGACGCGAGTATTACGAAAGAAACGCCCATATCTGTACCCAACTTCATTGAAAATAAGATGCTGAATACTTTCGGTTAATTTTTAATTTTTCGAACTTGAGAAATGTTGAGCATTCTGCGAACGAAATTAATAATTTTTTTTAACGGAAATCATATCTTTACATTCATCAAAACGAGTACATTCCATGAAATTTTGTTCATCTCATTGCACACGAGGATAAAATGTAATCACTCCTCATTTCCTCCAAGTTCATTATGATAAATAGGGAATCTTTCAATGCGCTTCATTTACTTAGCATTGCACAACGCAATTTTGTTCTGAAGAAGCTTTCTGATAAAAATTTGCATCACATTTTTGAAGAAATTTATCATTATTTTTCATAAAGGAAGTTGTTGAGTCGAACAAAGCGACCACTTCAGTCCCGCTTCCTCACTACGAAAACGTTGAGAATATCAAAATAAAATACAAAATTAAACTCACCGACGCTCCGTAACTTTAAAATAATTGCCAATGAAATTGCATTTACTTCGCTGAAATAAGAAGAATAAGATAGTCTAGTTTAACTTCATCTTAAATGTAGCTGTATCTTAATAATACCTGACAAAAGATAGTGGTTTTTACTGGGCAGTAGGTTCTTCAAAAAACAAGGTTCTCGTTCCTCACTTCCCCCCCGTCCAATGGCCCCAGTTTGACGGAGACATAAACCCAACCTTCTGCTCACTCTGAGTGAGATCGTCTGTCACGAAAGAAAAAAAAACAGCATATAAGGAAATAGCTCAAGTCACAACTCTACGTTTTCTTTCCCAAATATAGGTGTTGTCGATCTTAACGGAAAGGTTTAGGAGCACAATATGAGATAGTAGAAAAAGTTGAGCAGGAATAATTTAAATTGAACAATAGCAATATTGTGTAGAAGTCGCCAGTTTGCCTCCAAATGGCCACCACCGTCAGAGCGTCTAGGACCGGTGTACTTCTAGAAACTTGCATGAAAGAAAGAACATTCTTTTCGTCCTGCGCACTCGAGTAAATGAACCTGGGAGGATGATTGGCAGCCCTAGGCCAATTAATCATGAGGGCAAACGTAACTGACAATTCTCCTTTATAATCTGGGAAAAATTGGGCTTGGATTCATTTCGTAGAGCTCTCTTTAAAATATATTGAATTCTGGTTAATTTAAGAGATTTATTTACTACAAACGTGTACATTGTTATAAATACGACACAAGACGTAATTTTGCTGGAACATTGCAGTAAAAATAGACACCAGCGCATTACTTGATACTTGTTCAGTACAAATGTTCCTCGTGTGTTTTGAGATTCAGTTTAACGTAATCGTGCTTTTTTGACTAAAGCGAAACTGTGTTGCGTATTGAACCTCAACAATACCAAGAAAACATTTCTTGCTAGTTTTCTATTAGTTTCTCTTTCCGAAGTTCTAAGACTTGTGATCGTGCAACTTTCAACATATCCCGTGAAATTTCGTTCGTTGTTCGTGTATGTCCATTAGTCAAGATCTCCTCAGGAGAAAGCTACTCAAGAATATTTTACATTTCTCTGAAACTACTGCTAAACTTTAATTCATCTGAAACAAGCTCTGAACCTTTATTTCACATATTACCTATACTTTTTCCTGATACTTTTCCTTAATCTAAAAGTTATTGCATTTCTACGTTTCGATATTTCAAAAACAATTTATACTAGTATACACACCACGATCCGTTAATACTCAAACCAAGGAGTAAAAATGCTATTTTCTCCCTTTCTGTGAAAATTTAACACGCATTTCTCTTACACTGCTCCCTCGGAGTAAATATAGTTTGACACTGTTCATAATTTCCACCTGGAAGCATTTGCGCTTTTGAGACTTGCGCTGTCTTTCCAAACTAAAAAAAAATCAGTTTCAAACATTTATTGTGATCTTGTATAATATACGCCGATGCTTATTTTTCGCCAAAAGCCTGCACCACGACTTGATTCACTGAACTCAGCTCAGTCAGTAAGATCTCACATTCTCTATGTTTGGCAAGGATGAAGATTTAGATGTATTTTCAGATCGTAGCCCGTACGTAGGTGGTTTTGAACTGCTGTACCTCAATTAAATTCCTTTGTCTCGTAGCTAAAATTAAGCTTTGTATGCTGTATTGCTTGCAATTTTAGCTTTTATTTCGAGGCATATTGGGTAACTTTTCTCACACCTCATGTTTTTGTAAGGTAATGTGTATAGGAATTTGCCCAAAATTAGTGATAATACAACCTTGAGCTAACCAACTCGACATTTACCATGCTCAAGTCTACGATTGGGAGAAAAGGTGTTTTATTATCTCCAGTGACATTTTTGAGCTCCTTAAAAATGAATTTGGATTGGGAAATTTTTCAGAAGTATTTCCACGTATTCAAATTTAGTAAAAGCCTTGTTATTTTCATTTAATTAAGTACGAACAGCTACAAATGGCTCCCAAATCAGCAACCTACGAACAGCTCACTTCATAATTCTGTCAAGCTACCTCAGGTATTTGCAGGTATTTGGTAACGTAACACGTCAGTTAAATTTGGTCTCCGCGCTACGGGCGCTCTAGAAAAAGACCAAGAGAACTGTAGGGTGAAATTTTAATTTTGCTCTCTATTTAAGCGCAAGAAATTTCAATGTGGAAGGTAAATAAAATTGGCAGATTCATTTCCTGATAGAAAGAATGAACCTCGATCAGGAGGAGTCTCCGTGAAGCATTCATGGTGAAAATTTGCTGAGAGAATTGGACGCTAAAGTACGACATCACTTGACGTAGGACCAGAACAGTGAATAGGATAACCTGTTTAAAACTCAGTTCATAATCAGAAAAGCTTCCTGATAAATTTTGTTTGGCGTTGATGATCAGTAATTCTGGATCGGAAACATGGTATAGAAGCTAAGTGTGTTTCATTAGGCTTGGAACTATAGTCTCTTGATTATGGTCGTTGAATGACTTGAGAGCAGTCTTTTGCACAATTTCTTCTGGACAGATCTAGGTGTCACTCTACGTATAAAAAACTTGAGCAGCATTTTACAAAAATTGTCATTCGAAAACATGATTTGAAAATTTGAGTGGGAAGTTTGCTGCAATTGCAACAGCGCTTACGGAGGAAACCAGAGTGGGGGTAAAGACGAAATTTTCGAGATTCTCCATAAAATGTATAAAATATATATATCAAAAACATATACATGGCGTATATATGAAATAAATATATATATATACATATATATAAGTAGGAAGTGAGATTATCGTAGCACTCGTTGATCGTGATAAACATGACCTATATCGTGCAGCTGGATTTCATAGTGTAGTATCATCTTTCGTGAGGATATGATGCAAAATTCATAAGCCATAGCGCGTGCAAGGCTTTACTTATTCCATGTTGGAATAAGTTGAGGGACTTGACTTGAGTGACATGTTTATCACGATCAACGAGTGCTACGATAATCTCAATTCATACATATATATATATATATTTATTTCATATATACGCTATGAATATGTTTTTGATATAAATATTTTATACATTTTATGTTTATTTTATATTTATGTTTTATATATGTATGTAAACGTATATACACATGTTTTTTTCTTTCGTCGTTCCGTGAGACGCTTTCAGTCGAGTAACACTACCGCATTTCCCCGTTTCCAAATTGAGATCCTAAAAGCAGCGGAGAGAAAACGATCAATTTCGCAGACATTTTGGTTCTGACATGTGAGTCCTTGGAGCCGCAGCTCCCTTGAGGGAACTGCATCTCTGTCGCGGCTCTCGCGTTCATCTGTGGAACCTTTTACCCCTGAACCACGTGTCCAGATCTCTATATCATTCCTTTTCTGGGGCTGCGTGTCAGTGTCCACGATCCGTAAGATGTCTTTCCTTGAACTTGAGCTTGAGCTTGAGCTGTGAGCTTGAGCTGTGCATCACTGTCCTCAACTGAAGCCCCGATTTTCTAGCTTACGCGTCAGTGTTCGTGATATTTACGAGTTTCATCCTTCAAGTCTCCCTAATGTCTGTGCTAAACGCCTTCTGTTTCCTCCACATCCTCGTTCGATTCCACTGCCAAAATGATGTTCGATTTTAGATTTCTCCTCACTTTCTAGGGCCGCATGCCGCATCGGGAAGAATATACTTGCGCAATCGGCTCTGAATTGGGCCATTGCAGCAAGACCTGAGCCAATTGGACGACCTCAATAGTTCTAGCTTATTGGCCGTTCCAATGGCACTGGTTTCGAGAATTGAGTCTTCGTAATGAAGAATTTTCTTCGTTTTGTCCGTGAAAATCTTTGAGGCCTCGGAATGCAATGAGTTCAATCTTCATACTGATTGGTTAATTAATTCTGTACCAAGGAAGAAAAGAAGTGATGAGAAGCTAGATACATAAATTGATCTAATAATGGAAGTCCACACGGAAATATGTTCAGATATTTGTTGAGGTGGAATGCTTGCTTCTTTAACCGTGAGGCATTTATATACAGAGTAAAAAAATTGCCTTTTAACGTGAAAAGAAACTTAACTCTTTTATGATTTGTAAGTTAAATTCAACTGTTTTCTCGGATGCTCCTATTCCATCTACTTAACTAAACTGTCGAATACTTCCACTTCAATACTACGCAAAAGGAAAAGAAAAAGTCAATTCTTCAAATCTGAGTTCAAAGACTTAATTAAGCTCAACATATACATAACTGACTACGCGGCAAAACTTATCTTACCTCCATCACCGAAAAGCTTTTTTCAGATAATTTGACTAGCCTTGGTTCTGATGCCTACGAAGAGAAAACCTGGGGAATTCAGCAATTACGCACTTTTTCAAATTATCATCATATTTTAAAAACGGTGATAACTTCCTTTTCCGATGTTTCGTGTTATTTCTCAAATGCTGGAGGCCTTTGTGTGCCAGGCTTAATGTGAGTGATGAGAAGCAGCCGGACACCGTCATGGAAACTTTGGTTTGGTGATGGGCTGTGTGGTGACGCGCCTCCCTCAATGCAGGTGTGACTGTGCGTCATGAGTGTGTGTTGCGTGTGTGTGTGTTGTGTGTGTGTGTTGTGATTGTGTGTGTGTGTTGTGTGTGTGTATATATAATATGTGTGGGATGTGAAGAATGTGTGCGTGGTGTGCAGCATGTGTGTGTGGTGAACAGAATGTGCGCGTTTAGCGCCTTCCAGCCCAAAAAGATGGGTTTGGGGATGAAAATCTTCTGGCGTGAGAGAGATAGGAAGGAGCAGCTTCAAGCAAACCATTTGCGCTCAAGATCTTTTTTAAATAACGTCTGAAACTTTGCAGGAAAACAAATTACGCCCCGTGAGTTTTTGGAAATAAATGCGTTTCGCTTTTAAAGTTGACGACAAGCATAAATATACCATTTCTGTAGTGTTAATAGAACGTTTGCCAGTCGGTTCTCTCAAGCAAAATAAACCGAATTCTAACGTTTCTTCCGGCTCTAAATGTATGTAAAGAAAGGAACATATTCCTCCTTACTCAGCAATGCTTCATTTCAGTTAAGAAAATTTCAGTATATTTCGTCTTAAGTCTTACTGTGTTTCGTAATTAAGAGCTCTCACATTGCTCAGAACAGTGCAAGCTTAAAAAATGAAACAAATTTTTTAATTAGTTGTTTTATTGCAATAAAGTCAAAGCTAATTATTACATCAACGTCGCCGTGAGAACATCAACAACAATGAAATCATTAAAATTGATCATAATCATTAATTTGAGAAATGATATTTCAAAAATATTAATGTGAGTTATTCACTAACATGATACATGCAATATATAAAAATACGTATAAAATACGGAATTAAAGTATAAACTTTCATCAGCCATGTGACTCTGATTTTATTTTGGAGTGCGTTGTTGCATGCCCGTCTTAGCACTTGATCAATTTCAGAGCCAGTTATCCCGTGGCCTATGACAATAAACTTCATTTGATTTTTCTGTATGGAATAGGAAAAACTTGAGTGACTTTCTGTTTCAGAAGCTCTTCAAACAATGAGATTTAGCTTTATAGTTTTCTAGCAAAAACCACCGAGGAGAAAAGAGCATATCCTATCATACAAGCAACGTAAAACTACGAGAGAAAAAAATATGACAGCATTAATTCACGAAGCAATTGCATTAACTACATTGAAAAAAACAAATTCATAGAAGAATTAGGAAAATTTACTAAAAACTAGATCCAATGCAGGCTCCTGCTATAATAATACATAGGTCGCGTGCCATACTGCCAGCACCAATGTAAGCCTCTGGAGCACCACGTCTCGTGTTCACTGAAGGACGTGTTCCACTGAAGCCACGAGTAAAAAAATATGTAACCGCTGCGAAGAAGCTTCAGAACAGACAGCGTAAACACTTGAAACAAAGAAATATTATCTGAACGGGCCAGTCGTTAGCTTGAGTCGCAAATTTATGAGGAACTTAAGCAAGAGAGAAATTCTTTGGAATTTTTCTCTTCCTTAGATCGCTAATTCATTAAAGCAAAATGTTTGCAACGCGCGATGAAATAAGTAACATGATGGTGATAGCTGTAGTAATTGATGGTATAGGAGCTATTAACTCTATGACACTTTTAGTGAACTCAGCATCCCTCTAAATTACGCTGACAACGGAAAACAATCTCTAACTTAAATCGCTTTACTCTGTGATGCTTGCACTGCAGAAAGTGTTTTGAGAACAAAGCACTGAGATATGCCTACCACTCTCGTACGTATTGAGTGAGGTTACCGAGAACGCATGATATCCAAGACAAACGGCCTCCTGGCAAGCAACCCGGAAATTTCATCAGGAGCTCTGTTTAGAGACATCTGTCTCCCTCTCCTCTCCCTCACAGTTCGAATCCTCGAGACCGAAGCTTAAATTTCGCAAATTCACGTTTCCTTCCGTGATCAATGCTAAAAGCACTGCCTTTGATGTGGAAAGTTTGTGCTCGGCTCAGAAGCCCGATAGGATTATGAACTACTTGTAGGACTAATCATCTATCACGAGCGTTCCCAGTCTAACTTTTTTCGCCTTAGCATGCATGTTTTTCGCCGCCTAAGCGATTTAATTACTGGAGCGGCGAAAACCATGCATGCAGGCTTCGAAAAAGTTAGACTGGGTTGTGCAGCAACAAACTCAGGCCGTAACGTTGTCAAATTACCAAGAAGCTAGAGATGTCTTGCGTTGAATTTTTGCTACCATACAGCCACGTAGCTTTTGTGCTAAAGAAGAGCAGCCGAGGTCGAAAACCGCATAATTCATTAATTGGCCGTTGATAACAGAAAATTGGAGGCAATGGAATGAAAAACTTGTTAGTTTATAAAGATGAGGCAACAAATTATCGTCGTCGTAACTTACAGAGTTGATGCGTCTATAAATGTACAATAAAATCCCTCTATCCAAAACAATACTGAAGTATTTAATTCCACTGATCATCAAAAATCCCAACATCGATAAGTTTGACAGTGACTGTGGTACATCTCAACTCATTTGTGCAACCGCTCAATTAAGTGAGAGTGGGTCATTGAGTGCCCCGTGGGGGAAGCATTTTTACTTGTGGCGGCACCACAGCTTCGTACGTTCCACAAGACTGCACAGAAAAGTTGTGAAAATTTCCTGCTTGTCTGGCACCTCAATAAAGCAGGCCGTAAAGACGCAACGCGTTGGTCGTGCAGCTCCTCTGGCATTGCAGCAATTGCTATGTTTTCTGCGGAAATGAGCCTGGCTGCGGAGCTCAATGGATGAGTGCCTGTGGAGCCATAATATTATCGTCTTTGAAATACTTAAATGCAAACAAAGCCCAACTTCATATTTCTCCATGCTCCGTAAATGAGAGAAGTTATTCCTCCCTAAGTCAGAGTTACATTGATTTTTTGGTGAATCAATTTTACGTAAGGGTGATGACCAGTCAAAAACAGCAATACTCCGGACAGTACTTCGTAGAAATAAGGTGGTTTAATTCGCTGTGTGGAAAATAAAATGAACCACTTGAAATTATACTCGAAATTAATGCCTTATTTTGTGTTCAAGATCTTCAAAGCCGGGTTAAATAGATTTCTGGAAATCAAAGCGCGGATTAGCTGGAGTTTATGTTTCAAAATAAGTGACTGAGCTTATTGAAATTCACTCCCTGTATCGACGTATATACAGTGTGTGATTCCTTTAAAAATATATGTAGGATTCTGTCCTGTAAAAAATGTTAAAGAAAAGTTACTGAACCCAATATTCTTTGGAATTTTTCTGCGGTGAACCTAATTCTACAATTTAAATTTATTACCCTCTCAATGTGTAAGCTGTACTTACTCATGTGTTTTCATTTTGTGAGGCGGTTTTTTTCCTCCATTAGCCACGATCATGTTTGATTATAACTTAACGTTTTTCATCCTCCAAGGTCCTCAAGACCATCACTATTCAGATTTTAAAATTGAGTATAGCATTTTCCGTACTCTACAAACGCCTTCTGAGGAAGACAAAACAGTGCATGCTCGCATTACTACGAAAGTAATTTGCTAGTTTCATTCTTTTGTTTAAACTTAATAACAGTGGGTCATTTTATAAGTGGGTCATAAACAGAAAGCGATACATTTTACCTGCCCTATTGGACTGAAAGAAATGCAGCGTTTTGGGATATGCTCCCGTGTGCGAGCATTTGAAGACTGCTCTTCGCGAGCCCTTTTTCAAATATTCCTGCGTAACTTGCGTCCAACTGACAGCCGTGTTCGTTGCAGAACTCTCTCGAGCATTCCTCGCATCGTTCATCTTGGTAATGGACCTGCTGATCGTCATGCAGGATTGGGATTTCCCTCACTTTACCTCCACCGTAGACGTTAACTTGCCGGGCTTCTCGACGCACACCCTCCACTGGCGCTGGGCCAAGCTGTCCTTCACCGGCAAGTGGTTCAACTATGGCATCATCTTCATGGTCATGATCTTCGACTTGAACATGTGGAAAAATCAGCTCTTTTACATTCCTGAAGATTATGGCCAATACATTGGTGAGTTGTGAAGTACATCCTGGCATTCACATCCTGAATTTTTCATAATATTTTTGCTGGCCATTTGTGCGGCGGCTATAATCCCCTAATATAATACCAATAGTTGTTTCAGTTTCAAGTGCACTCAGATGTAATTTGGATGCAAGTTTTCAGAATCAAAAGCGGCGTACTCATTTTGCACTAAAAATTGAAGCATTACTCAGGAAAGAATAAATTGTGTTTCTTAAGAATCTCGTCTGAGCAAAACTTTACCATGAAGCAAGTTGTACTTGACACATTAATCACCATGTGAGCCACCGGTGGTACATGCATGGAATTTTCATAACGCTGCTGACCGACCAGTAGTCACAAGCTCAATTTTCATAAATACTAAATTATAGCTCAATGACGGCACGACCCAGTTAATGCTAACTATTTTCTAAATTGCTTACTACAATTGACTTTAAATTTTAGTTGAATATTGCACTTTAGCTTAACCCATGGCAGTTAACGTGCTAAGCAAGATGAAGTTGCTCTAAATAATAATGCTTAAATTGCTAATGTTTAATGTGTTAAATTGTCTTAAACAATAATTGTTTAAATTGTTTTAAACATTAATTGTTTAAATTGTTTTAACCATTAATTGTTTAAGTTGTATTAAACATTTATTGTTTAAATTGTTTTAAACATTAATTGTTTAAGTTGTTTTAAACATTAATTGTTTAAATTGTTTTAAACATTAATTGTTTAAATTGTTTTAAACATCAATTGTTTAAATTGTTTTGAACATTAATTGTTTAAATTGTTTTAAGCATTAATTGTTTAAATTGTTTTAAGCATTAATTGTTTAAATTGTTTAAATACTACCACCTCCCACCAGACCCCGTGTCCCACAAAGTGTACATCGTGGAGGACGACGCCGTGCTGGCCACAGGCAACAGGTCGCTCTGGTCCTGGGAGCATCGCAGCCAAGCGCATCCCGACACCGGCAAAATGCTCAGAGAAAGTGCGTTCTTCTTTCCATTTTTTATTTTATATTTGTGCCTTGCGAGAAGGAAGTTACTTTACAGGAACGAGTCAATTGACGTGACATCTTCTTTATCTGAAACGAATATTGATAAACAATATAAATTTGGCATCGAACAATTAACGCGAATTTACGTACTGAAAATTTTCATTGACATTGCATGCTATGTTTCGAAAGGCTCAATCCCTACAAGTACTCCGGAAATGCAGGTTATGAAATAAACATCTTTCTCTATTAACTAACTTCAGTGTTAAGCGTAATTCACAGCGTAAAACTTTCTTCATGTAATCGTGAAGTATAATTCTCATGCGAAGTCAATCGCCAATGATTACTCAGGTATCCAACATCCCTTTCTCTCCATCACTCTGCTTTTAGAACTCCTCTTTGAATTCGCGGTCATTTGAACTCCTCTTAACAATCTCTTATGACCATCTCTTCTATCTGTGAGTGATATAATTACTCCAGCTTGAGAATGAACGTCTTTGGTTGTACACTGGAAATGAAGCTTCTTTACCCATTACTATGAAGTTCTCGAAGTGGTCCTATAATGTGTGTAAAAAAATGCAAGTATTGACCTTTATCGCATACAATAGCAAGAAATACACAAATTTACTGGGAAATATTGAACTGTGTTGTTTTGGACTGAAATCCATAGTCTTTAACTTTTTAACTATAACTTTTCGCTTCAACCCCGTGGTAAGTCTGCATTATTACAATGTACAGTGAGCTGCAGGCCACAATCATGCAGACAAATTAAAATGGATTGGTAAAGTAATTAGAGTTTGAGATGGTGGCTAGGTTTCTATCATGTAACTGAGACTAAAAGTCAGCTTTCTTAATGTTTTGATCCCTCCCCAGATGATCCGTTCATGTACTCTCGATGGATGGGCTACAGCACCGTAGAGAAGTGCACAGCGTTCATCCCTAACCTGCTGGGCATGACCATGTTCTTCACGCTCATTACTCTGTATGGTCGGTTCCCCCCTAACCAGGTAAGCTGCTTCTATCCTACGCTCTCAGCATAGAAACTACGGAAATTGGCAAGCTACCTAAGTGCTCTCAAATTACAATTTTCGAGGGTTCAAGTTGTTTTGAACAGAAATATTTCTGTTTTTTTGCCATATACGTGAAGAGAAAAAGCTTCCCACCACTGGTTATAGAGATGAACGAAACAAGTGAGAATCCTTAGTGCGGCTCCTCAGTAACAAATTTTTAACGCTAAGTACTCATTTTCAGGACGGTACCTATGGAGGACGCTTGAAGAAACGCCCTCGGTCATCATGGCGAAGAGAGAGAAGATCCGTTTGCGAGCGCTACTGCACTGTGGACCATGAGTGTCCCCAGTCCATGTTGGGAGATTCTTTATACCGAGGTTCCAAGTGTCCAAACTGTGTTTACCTTGGCACAAAATGCATGTCCAGATGCTCTTCATCTCAGCCTGATTTTAAAGAACATTATTCAGATCCTGCATTAGAACGAACTTTTCCGATGACCAATGATTCCAAGCTTCCCGAGACTGATGAAGACTACGAGTCTCACAGGCAATATACGGTCACTCAACACTCTGATCCAGGTGTACTAGAAGGAAGATCTGCGAAAGGAATGCCCTTTCGTCAGAGTTTAGAATATAGGGATATGAGAATGTTAGAGAAAGATATGAAATCAAAAGACCATGAGAGTAATGAGGAATGTGGTACTCCAAAGCGCGAGATCTCGGCCGAAGATGATACGGTAGCAGATTTAGACCTCGTAAATGATTTCGCTGTGAAGGTAAAGAAAAGAACTCCTCTTACTCGGAATAAAAACTTGCTAAAAAATTACCTGAGCCAGAAATGTTCAGGAATATTGGTTGCCACACGAAATAGGAGAGGAAAGTTAGACGAAGATGAGACTCTCCCAAGAAGAACTTCAAGGATTCACTCGAAAGGGGAAGAAGACTTGGAACCTGTCCATGAACATGCAGAAGTTGAGCTAAGTAGTAATTTAGTGAAAGAAAAACTTTCGGCAGCTTCGTCTATTAAAGCAGAAAACATTCAAAAACGCAATGTAAAGTTGTCCACTGTTCGGTTTTTTGACCGGCGGAAAAAAAAAGCATCGTGCATGGAAAGTAGTCCACCACGTGAGAGAAAGCGAGATGAAACAAAAACAAATGCAGTAAGTTGTGCGAGTTCAACTCTGGAGTCACATGGACGAGTTTTCTTTGGCTGTCCAGCTAGCACTGAAGGTGCTGGGAAGATTGATGCCACTGATGTCGAAGGAGTGTTATTTATTAAGTCACAATGTGAAAGTGGGGATGTGGTAGCGTATGTGCCAGACGATACAGGTTGCGGCGACTCCGAACATTCAAGTTCTAGTGAAAATTTGAACAGAATCAATTTTGGCAGTAACCCAAGCGTAAACCTATAACACTAGGTATTTTTGTATGAGGTGTCGACTCAAAAAATAGTGCTTCGACCGTTATTTAAGGTAAGGTGTTGTTGTAGATCAGACGATATTCTATTTGTGATACAAAAGCTGTGCAGTATACAACACAGATTCGCGACGAGCATGCATTGTCAACAGAACATGATAGTCATTACTTCATTTCCTAAAATTTTACCAATTCTGTTTCATTTCAAGTTTTGTTTCCGTGATCCAACGAAGTGGATCATTGGCAGATAGTTCCATGCAATTGAGGAACTTTCTTTGAAGGTAATTAGACATTTATTATTATTATTATTATTAACGAGGCACTGGAAGCTCTTTTTACATACTGAAATCATAAAATTAGATGAACGGCTGAAATATGAATAAATGAGAATTTACCGTGTGTCGTTTGAAGGCTGATATGTGTTTTTCATTTGGCACTCTCGATCTTGTAAGCTATTTTGTTAATGTTTCTTGTTATTCACTATCATATTAAATACTGGGCTAATGTCAATATCATGACATAATATTGTTTTGCAGCCTTTTTATCCTGAAAAAACTCCAGCTCCAATGCAAAGGTTTTACAAAACCGAAATGAGCAAAAACTTTTTCCGATCAAGTTTTTAAAACAAACGAGCAACTTTGAGTGATGGGTTAGGTGGCTTTTTAGATTAATTTTAATCGAATGCTTAAATTTGATGTCATATAATAACAATAAGTAAGTGTGGGCTTTTGTCTAAACTCAGAAAGGCATAATATTAAACAATATTCAATCAATCTATTTTATACATAAGAACATGTTAGGCTTTAAACTTCATTGTTGAGCATCTCTGCTCTGGAGAGGCCAGTCTACCAGCATAAACAATGTTGGTCATTTGCCCGCGTCAAAAAAAAATTAGAATCAGCAGAAAAAATCCAACACCACTACACTCATCAGTGAAAACATAAGATAAACGATGAGAAGTACAACCTGATTTTGAAGTTACCACACTGTACGGTCCTGTAAGCTTCGTAGATTTTGGAAATGCAACCGAAAAGTGTGAAAAAATGCCATCAAAGAGCGAATGACACATTAGGATGTGTAAATAATTTAAAAGTAGCATTTATTTAGACTGATGTTCCGCATGTTGATGGATGTCTACTTGTTGTTAGGAGCAATAGCTTTATATCTATTTTGTACTAAAGTTAAGTGTGACTCGATTGGCGCTACATGTGCTTTTGTGCTGAGTAGCTCTGTAGGTTGTCTGTGTGAAGTGTACATAAATAGAAGTTAAATGTAATAATTGTACGTGCGAGATAATTCTGCTATATCCAAGTGTTTCTTGAAAACCAAAAACTGAGATCTCTTTATTTATAGTCGCCTGGTTACGAAAAATAATACAATTTAAAACTCGTATGATTGTAGCTCCATCTTCAGAATGGAAACAACTATGTCGCAAAAGTAAAATATGTTGTCTATTGTTCAGTGTCACTGCTAAGTTTCACTGTAGTGAAACCTGATTAGTAATTAAGTTAAAATTAAAATTTCCTACGCCAATTTTACAATTCTACGGCGACTGTACATAAGATAACGGATTTATGACTGTGAACTATTACCTCCGAATGATGGTGGAGTAACGAATCTTCGATGTGAACGATAATGTGGCTACTTTTTAATAGTGAGCGGGTACTCGCGCAGCACGACCATGTCAGTTGAGGTACCGTGCTCTGTGTCCGAAGTTAATGGTATACAAGACATGATGTACCTGGTGAAATTCACCATAAAACCCCTTTAATCAGAATGAAACCCAAAAATGAGGTCGTATATCTGTCTTTTCATGTTATCGCGATGGACTGCATGCTCTTTCCAATGATTTCTAATCCTTAGAATAGAGTTATTCTTTACGAGTGAACTCTCTACAATTTTCAAGGAGTTGGTACTCTTTGTATACGTACAAATGCGTTTGAAGCACAAAATGGACAGTGCTGCTGAGTTGTACACAGTTTCCACAGAGCTGCATGTGCTTCCCATGCTTGCTGTTGACAGCTGAGAACATTTTGTGAACGACCTGTTCAAAACCTGGCCAAAATTGAAAACTTCCAATGATTCTCTATACCTTGACTTCAATTAGTTAATGTTCGTGTATTCTAGATACTTACGTTTTTCCAAAATGTGTCGTCACACAGTTCCATATATTTTCAAAAAACGATTGAGTCTTTTTTATTACGATCAAAATATCGTGAATATTTAAGGGCTCGAGTATGAACTGTTCTGTTCAAGGTATGTTGTTGGTCGTATATCAACGTGGTAAAGAATGCCGTGCGAAACGAATTGCGCTTTTGAGACTGGTTTTGAGATCCATAACGAATTCCCCAGTACATCTTCAGAAACGTCTCCACACGATCGCGCTTCCAATCTTCTTTAAGCTTTAAACGATTTGTAGGTACTAGCTGGACATGAATTTTATACCACGATGCTTTTATTGTGGAGCATCGGAGTTGTATTCAAAATGATTTTCCCAATTTTTTTATTTTTTTTAATATAGAGAAGTAAACAATCTAATCCGTAAGGGCCTGTTTACTACTCTAAGCGATCGAAAGAAGAAATATTTTTTGATGCACTTTTAGAAAAAATGAAAATGTCAAGATGTTCTTGGTTTTGTCTAAATAGCACATCCTTATATGAGCTGCTAAGATAGATAAATAGTGGCATTAACCTGCAATAAAAAATATTGCATCCTCAAAGCTTGCTGCTATGTCAGTTGTGCAACTTGAGAAAGGTTAATCCAAACATATATCCGCGTCCCCTTTTTTTGGTCGTTTTCAAATACCCAGCATTCCAGCTTACAAATACATTTCCTTTCCATGTAGGGTGTGAAAATTCGCAAATGTGTTTATTCCCAACGAAGTTAGCACCGATGTTGGAAGTATATTATGATTATACGGCAGTAGAGCTCCATTCTTCTGATTTCTATCATGTGCTATTCTTATCTTAGAGCTCTAAAGTTCCTCAGTTTCAACCGCACGCAGCTGCGATGATACAACCATGACGCTTTTATTTCTTACCTCGTTCAAGTCAAGTGTAGACCGAATGTTGAAACAATCCTAGCAATGGAAGTGGGTCTTTCTGGCTCGAATTTTTGTCGACTAGCTGACCAGGAAAACTGAAATTTAAAATGAGAAATGAGGGATTTCCGGTCATTGTGGAAAGATGCAATCGTTCATGACTGCCATAAAATTAGGCCCTTACTAGGTTATACTGTTATTCATCTTCGTCATCTAAGGGATAAAGTCTAGGTTTTTACATGAATGCATGAACGGACTAACGTGATAGATTATCCACCGTGTGCAGTAAAGCTACCTGCTTGTGACTACACACACTCCCACCTGCTAGTGACTACACACACTCCCACCTGCTTGCGACTACACATACTCCCACCTGCTAGTGACTACACACACTCCCACCTGCTTGAGAGTACACATTCCTAGAAGAAGAGTTAAAGCGAATCCTTCTTTCGTGTCACCAATGAGACTTAAGGAATTATTTAAGAAAAAACTTGACGAACAACAAAAAAAGTTTAAGCTAAAACTTAGCAGGGGGCGCAAGCCCTCACACTCGATGCTCTTCCTAGAACCATCTAAAGTTTTCGTGACTTGTTTGTTGCTCAGCTGTTATCATTCGCTAGGTGCTCAGACAGCCCTCTTGTGGGGCTTCTGAGAAGCCTGTGACATGAAGTAAAAAACGCCACTAATATCTTGCGTGCCCAGTGAAGGTACTGTCCTTGATCACTCATTCGCATTCACAGAAGTATTGAATAAGGAAAAAATTTCTCTGCTGAGAGAACTTATGCATTCGCAACACTTTCTACTATATTTTTGGCCAGATGCTCAAAAACTGTCAGAGCACTGCAAGTCTTTAATAATAATTGAAAGCTAATACGCTAATTTAGTTAAACTAGAGGTTTGTCTATGAGGTTTCCTAAATGCCTATACGCGCACATGGCTGGCTCACTAAGAAGTTTTCTCCTCATGAATTGGCTAGTTGGCGTAGCGTCAAGTATCTCTTCCTAGACCATAATGATAAATTTTTTATCTACAGTAAGATAATTTCTCAATTTATTTCTACTGTATCATGTGATTCTTGATGCCTTAGGGTACCTCCTTGGATGAATGAGCTGCAGTAAACGCTTCTCCAGCAGGTTGAGAACTCCGCGCTCCTTCAGTTATGGTAGAGATCTAAAACTCCTCGCACTGATCTAACTAATTTTAGCGTCGACTCAGCTAGTGTCCATAGATGACGTGTTCATCTTCAGAAATTCTTCAGTAGTACAGGTCGCAAGAATATGCAATGAGATTTAGTTTTAGATCAGAGTTGGTAGTTCTTTAATTTTTTCATTGGAAATGCTTCATGAGAGACTGTCTACATTGATGATCTTAATCCATCTAGGAACTACTTACGGCTGATGCAGTTCGCTCAAGCAGGTAATAACATCTTGGCTTTCAGTAGGATTTTGTTCCTTACAGGCCACAGATGGGAATTTTATTTGCTTGGATCAGATTAATTAAAAAAATTAAAAACGGCGGACACAGAAGCTGTTTGAGAGAAAATAACATATCCTTCATCATTCGATAATCTAGAAGATTGTGTAAAAAATAATCAGTAATCTTTTCTTGTCCATGTATTCACAGAAATCTGAGAAATGGAGCGCTCAAATTCAGCCTCCAATCACAATAATGCAAGAAACATTATGAGAACTGGAACTGAAGGGATCAACTGAGACCTGGAGAGGTCAAATTCAGCCTCTGATCACAATAATGCAGAGAAGTTCGTAAGAAGAAGGCTGAGTGTCAAACTCGAAGATACAATGCCAAAAAAGGCAAGTTTTACCTCACTAGCATATTTCAAGAGCTGTGCGTTGCGTGCACGCCCGTAAACAGGAAAGAGCAGAGTGTAGGCAGCAGTGGCGCGGCCAGCCAAAAATTTTGGGGTGGCCAGAATCCCCGAAAAATGATTTCGGGGGGGGGTGGCAGACATTAATTATCAGCAATCTTATTATTCTTTTACTTAAAACGGCGACTGAAACTGGCCCCCAGCTCAACAATTCGGGGGGGCCATGGCTCACGTGCCCCCCCCCCCCCCCCCCCCCCCNCCCCCCCCCCCACTGGCTGCACTACTGGTAGACAGCATACAAGATACAAATCAATAAAGGCGACCTGCTTATCATTGGAAAGTCCTCACAGCTAAACGAGATGGAGCTGAACCATCGGCTCCGTCTTCAATAGAAGTTTCACGGACCGATGAATCATTCATTTTCTGATAGTCAAATGAGTGTCCTCTTTCTTGTTGATACTGATAATTTATTTCTAAGTTAACACTATCATTACTATTTTCCAGAGGATGAAATTCTTCAATTCTCCGCGTATACACACCGTTGGCACTGAAACGATGTACGCTTTGGACTTTTTTCGCCCCACACGAACACTCAGTGGTTCATGTGCGTCAGGTATAATTCCTCGAGCGTCGTAAAAATTAGGTTGCTTACACCAGTGAACCTTACTGAAATAATTCTATAATGTGGAATTTTTCGTGGAAACACGCTTCTAAGTTTAGAATTTATAACTTCGTTTAGAAATATTGTACATTATGTAATTACAATTTGCTTTTGGTGGTAATTATTGAAGCAATGAAAATTCTTTCATAATGTCTCAAAATTTCAGCTTTAACGATGAAGTATGTGGACGTTCTCAGTATATTGTTGGTACTCACCTGAGGTGGTGAGAAGTTCCTTCTAAGTCAGCAGCATGCAGAGTCATCGTCAGCTGCTGTGTGTTATGGGCAACAAGCAACGGCACATTCCCTGTACCGTGCAGCACTGGGCAGTCTCGTGCAATTCTTCAGGACTCTTTCGCATTCTACCAAAGTGTTAAATTTCAGCGTAAAAACTCTCTACTCATTAAAATGCTCTCATCGTTTGTGCAAATTTCATGCAAGTTATCATTCGTTCACTTCTCTAGATAACATGCATGATAAATACGTTTCACGCATACATTTTAATTTTTCAGATAAACTTGACAACAGCTCAATTCGGTGATTGGTTTGCATGACCATAAAAATCTAAATTCCCAGTAGAGTTTGAAAATCTCCTGATAAACTATACAACCAAAAATTCCAACAATTTACTTCAAGACATAAATCTACACAAAGTCGTGTTCTTTTTCTACTGGATGGCAAGTGGTACCACTCCAGCTTTCATTCGAAGGCCTACTCACAGTTTAGGGTTTGACTACAAAACTCCTGGCTTGAAATCAACCCTATCTGCATAGTTAATTGCTCGTTGTGAGCATGACTGACTAATGCAGGTTTATGTTTCAAAGCACATATTTTCGGGAAGTTCAAAGAAACCACGCATGGTTTTCTCTTCGCCGTTCATCAGAACTCTTCTTTCGCATTTTTCGCTTTATGCATACGAATATGTATGAAACTGAAACCCATACAATTAATCTGATATCTGAACAAAATTTGAAAATGATTCAATTAATGAATTAATAATTCAAGTGGTTTCGTTAAATCACTCACGTTAATTGCCTCTACGATCACAACTGAA
Organism: Platorchestia sp. MABIK; assembly: GCA_014220935.1. Lineage (NCBI taxonomy): Eukaryota > Metazoa > Arthropoda > Malacostraca > Amphipoda > Talitridae > Platorchestia > Platorchestia sp. MABIK. The sequence goes on along the minus strand of JACJUY010003873.1, from coordinate 44,282 downwards.
ATTATCTAAAAAGTTGACGTAATTTACCGGAACCAGATGGCTACTTCGCAGAAATCGCACTGAACCCTGTTCCATTAATCTAGTAATTTATAAACCTGTTATTGTTATCTACTGTCTTAGAGAAAACAATTATATGAAATTATATAACATTGTACTCTTCTGAAATGAAGTACAGTATACCCTCATTGATTTTATTAATATTGGTAAGACAATAGCATAATTAGCCGTACTTACTCTTGTAGGGTTGTTGACATTTTATCAAATATTTCCATCCTCAAAAAATTCTGAATCATAACTTCGTATGATAGTAGTTGATTAACTTCAGTCGTACAATCAGCGATATTCATCAGAAATGGCTCCTTCTCATTGCAGGGTGTTTGTCAACTTTTTAATGGTCCAAGGGCTATTTAGAATTGAAATGAAACGTTTTCAAGAGTAATTCGAAGGAACAATTTTGAAAGGGCTAAGGTTTGTAATTTAATGGTATTAAATGCCAAAAGTTAAATTTTGCCCTTGAAATTGAAGCCCATTTTGGGAAAATAATTCCTCAGAAATAAATACGTGCCTAATTATTTGTACAACTTATTCCCCGGCTGCCAAGAACGCAGATCCTAACTGTCAGCACCAGAAATGGGACTTTCATAATTTTGTGATCGATTGGAAACCTGGACGAAAATTTATCACTCTTCCACGTTCGTGGCAGCAGCTGCAAATTTTGGAGAAATTAGTAAGCTCAAATTTTTTTTTCCTAGTTATGGTTCGCGCACTGGCGAATAACCGTTTACGGGCTGTTGGCGACATCATTACTATTAACTTCATTATTAACGATTTACGAAAGTTGTTGTTTGAATATAATGTTCGATTTTGATTGTTTATTTCAGACTCTTGAAATTTAACCATCATAGATCATTTTCATCAAGGAATTGGCAAATACACGTACATGTTCAACACCTGGAACAGCAATGAAGAACTTTAAAGTCATTTCAAATGCTTCATACAATCGTATCTTCTTCTGGGGTCGGTTGAAAACTTAATGAACATTTTGCGTATGTTTACGTGATCTAGGTATCAAGTTCGTGTATTATGATATTGAAATTGCACTTGCTATTCGTGTTATATAATCCTCGATGTATGGTAAAGTTTTGTGTTTGTGTTGCATATTTACTCAGTACTTTGTAGAGCAGGTGCTGTACTTCTCACTGGACACAAGGTTTGCGATGTTTGACTGCACTCTGAGCCCATCGAGAAGCATGCAGAACTTAGCACTTTGACTGCGACTGAGCCACCGGTGGTCACTGAGGGAATTTTCAAAATGCTGCTGACCGACCAGTAGTCACAACCTCAATTTTCATAAAGTCACGATCCAATTGATGTTTGCAATTTTCAGCATTGCTCACTGCAATTGACTGTGAATAAAAGTTGAAAATTGGTCTTCAGTTTTACATGCCGCAGTCAAAGTGTTCAATGGTGGCACTATTGCTCTCAAAAGTTCTTCATGGCTCTGCATGTTTTCAAACGCCTCAAAACTTATATCCAATCTAAGACATGCATCTTACAAAACAGAAAAATAGTAAATACAACTCGCTATGACGGAGCATCGAAGTCAGGGAGGGATCCTTGTTGGTAATTAGAAAATATCGTTCTTTATTATTGAGCAGGAATCATTCAATGCATCTGCATTCAAAGTCAACATTATTATGGTAAATCACTTTACATTTCAACAACATTCTTTAAAGCAATTAATAACGACAAATTATTCCTTTTAATGGACATTAGATTTTTACTCTGTCGTAGAAGTTCGTAGCTTTTAAATAACAAAGCAAGTCTAGCGTTCAGAAGCCTTGTCCAGCGCGAGTAAGTTAGATTTGGCTTGAGGGCAGAAGAGTGACATCGACACTCCCGTTTTATGAAGACCCGTTTCGTGGAGGTGGCAAGGATGATGTGATCCATGTTTAACTTTGTGCGGGAAGACACAAAGCTCAAAAGTTTCATTTGATCATTGTCTCATCCATAGCAGTAAAACATGATAATTTCCATCAATTTGATCCTCCGTGTTAATTTTCCTACGAGTCTGATTCAAGGGAGCTGAATTGGCTGCAAAAAGTTTACAACTTGAGCCTCTAAAAAAACCGTACATGGCTTTGGAATCTTTGGTGCTCTAATGGACCTCCCTGCTACACAAGCGAGACAAAAGCTGCGCTTGTCGCTCCACTCCGCCGACACAAGCGGCCTGTGCAGCAGTCCGTGCCGTTGGTCCGTTTTAGCGAGGTGCTGATGTCAACGATGTTTTTCACTGTAACACTCCGTAAACGCTAAGATGTCCGCCCGAAGTATAGATATTTTACGAAGGAAATTTGTTTGCTATATACCTCTGAACACTTCAGTGAAAGATTTCAGCCTCTATCCTAAGTGTAATGATGAGTTTTACCATCAACGTTTTTCCTTTGGTTTCCTGTTTTGTTCTGATGCATCCGCTCCTCGAAATTAAATGTATATTTCAATCCATAAATTTCTTTTTTTTTTCGAGTGTTCATTAACCGTTGAAGTTTACCTCCATTGAAGGTACATATACAATTGATATTAAACGTGCTTTAGACATGCCTATTATCATAACATTTAACGCGAAGGTCTATTGAATAAAACTATATTCATGACAAATATACTAGTGATAGTTTACTTGCTTTATACATGCTGATTATCACAATATTTAAAGCAAAGGTCAATTGAATTATAGCTATACTAATGAGACATATACTTCTGATATTTCACTTGCTTTAGACTTCAATATTATCTTAATACTTCCCTAGAATGTTCACAATTTAAGTCTATTGTTTTCATAGTTCACTGAGACGTTTAATAATTATTTTAGTCTACATCCTATGTATGAACATTATTTTAAAATTTCTCAGTAGTTGGCGGGCGTATTTGTGCACTTCAAGTTGAGTTATTCTTGCCATTCTAAGCCAGTTTTTTTCTTTTGAGGTTCTATTTATTTTCTTCCCAAAGGATGAGTCATTTTTGCTGTTGTCAAATCACCTTCATCTTTTTCGGTTGCACACATTTCCTTTTCAACATTACAATCTAAACATTGGAAGACATTGGCCGCTACTTTCTGAATTATAGCACAAATAAATCTCCTAAAAAGACTTAATTATGATTGCCTCTGTTTCCCTAGCGCATCGTGAAATTGGCGTATTAAATTCCCCGTCGTTTGTACTTTTTTCGCCTTCCAAGCCACGCCACCGATTTAGAAAAAACATCCCCAACACACAAAAAACTTGAGTAAAGATCATCGCCCAATGATTTTCATTCACATTGATTTCGGTATTATTGGAGCTATCTATTGATTCACTATGCTGTGCATAACGTTGATCTAAAATAAAAATAAAAGCTCTGGTAAATGTTAAACATGTCATCGTTGAACACTATATTCCAGTATTATCGAACCAATATCGTTAATACCAGCTCAACTCAATTCGAATAAGCATTTCTATAACGGAACGAATCGATTGATCTGTGCAAGGATACACCCTGAGCTGAATAATAACTTTATTCTTACTTATAATTATTACATCACTGGCCTCCGGTAGCGATGAAATAGTGAACGAGTTGCGAATCTTACTTATATAGGATCGACCCTTCGTTCGCTTACGATTGTCAATCCTGGTAGAGAAAATTTTACGCGAATTAGTGGTCTCATGTTGAGGCAAAAACCAGTCCCCCCATCTCAGCCTGCTGTCATTAAGGAGATAACCATAGCCCTGAGAACGTACAAGCGAGTCATGTATTGCAATTCGAGTCACACAGTATATTGCAATTACGAGTAACATAAATGTTCTTCTTGAGGTAATCATGTTTTTTCAAAGAGTGGCTGAGAATCTGTGAATGATGTCGATTTTGAAAGATCATTTATGACTGCGACGTCATTTTTGTGGCATTGCCCATACCTAGTCTAACTTTTCGCAGAACCTACATGCATATTTTTCGCCGCCCAAGTAATTAAATCGCTTGAGCGACGAAAAACATGCATGCTCCGGCGAAAGAGTTAGAGTGGGTAGTGATAGCAGAAAATTTAGTCTCCCTGTTTCATCGTTTTACGAAGACAAAAGTCGCATTGATTTGTGTAACATCTACAGCAGACAATAGAGGGGAAGCCAATAGTTAGATCTGCAGCTTTAGTTTACCGCTCCGTGTGGTGCAGAACTGACACATAACTGATACATATGTTGCAGAATAACTGACTGGTTTGTTCTCACCAGTAACGCAGTCATGCAGTATGTCACTCTACGTAATCTGTAAAGCAGGTGCGATTTGAAAATTTGATTTTTCAATAAAGATGGTTTCTAAAATAGTTCTTAGAAGAACATGAGCTTACATTTTCAAAAGGAATTTACGGAAGGCTGACATTCATAAACAAAGTAATTTGTCTTTTTAGTTTCTGTTAAATCAAAACAAATATCAGAGGTTCAGAGCCTGGTATATGTCACTAATGATGCCAAGGCTGAATAATTAAAAATTTCAAGGGATTTTTTTCATTTTTATTGCACTCAAATCATTAATCGTTCGCGTCACGCCTCACGGAACTGATTTGCCTCATGCACGAACATTTATCTCGACTTACGTTTTCGAGTCAAACTTTGAAGTTAACAAAACATCTTATTGATGACTTTATTTCAATACTGTAAATCATCACTTCATTAATTCTTAAAAAGATTAGATGCTTACCTGATGAGGATCTTATGTCGACTGTAGAACGAATTTAATCTTATCGGAAAAATTCTTTTTCGGTCAGACTATGACGTAAAAGACGAAGCAAATTTACCTATCAGCAATTACGGTTATCGCTGATTCTCTTCCCAACTCCACTTAATAAACGATATCGTAAGCTTTTATTTATTGCCCTCCAATGACGACACGAAAACAAGATCCTTTTCATCAATATTCAGAAGTTCCGACCGTATAAACTCCACTTAATAAACGATATCGTAAGCTTTTATTTATTGCTCTCCAATGACGACACGAAAACAAGATCCTTTTCATCAATATTCAGAAGTTACGACCGTATAAAAGTGAACGCTGAGGTGACAGCGAAGAACCATTCTCACGTCGCCTCTTACACCAGTAAATACAGCAAACGTTTTTTCTTCAAGTGCAGCTGGGAAATATAACCTCCTCATCTAACCTCGCACTGCAAAACGCTCAACAAAGACAATCAAATTTTTCATTTTCTAGAAGATCAAGTCTGCCGCTGAAGAAGCGTAAGTCTACCCTCAAGAAGTGTGCTTCCAAATTTTAATTGATCTCTAACTCATTTCAGTAATTAATAAGATTACGAATAGCGATCACACGGTTCAATATTCATCTAAGTTTAACTGTCGGGTTATTCGTTTACTCTAGATAATCGACGTATTACAGAATCAGTCAAATGAAACTCTTAGTGCTGAAGTAGATTTTTGCTGATTAACCAAGGACGAAGAGCCAAATTGAAGAATTTTTCGAATCTCTTCAGCCTTGAGAGACATATGTATGACAAAAGCATGTGGCGTTCCTTGAATAGGGGTACCCTCGAACGCTGGCATTACATTTGTTCAGTCTGGGGACCTCTCTTTCACATCTCCGGGTAGATTAAAAGAAACCACGAGTACCACAAGTTTGTGTACAAGTACTGTGATTCCCCACGGCAATTTTTCTGCTCATTTTCAAGTACGTATTGAAAATATAAAATTAATATCATGATATTGAGTAATCAATTATTTGCCATTGTGCTGAAACGAAACATTAGAATTTGAAACCGAGTAACTTTACCTAAATTTATTATCTACCAACTCACTTGTGACTGCAATATATAAAATTCATGCATGTCTCTGCTGGTATTCAGAGTTCTTTGGTCGGTGAATTTAACAAAGAAAAACTTTGGCTCTGCCTCTTAGGACTTACCATATTCTATCACCCTCGACCTAAGAGAATTAGCGCTCCCAGGTTGAAAATGAAGTCCAGAGATGAACTTTAGGTAGGTCTTTTTTTGTTGAAACAGAATTGATTTTTTATTTTTCGAGGACCATACGTCATCAGTTCCCTGCTCTTCCGTTTTTCAGAAGCAATAAATTCCTTTTTCAACTCTTATCCTGCGTCATAAACGTCCTTCCTATCTACTGTTTCTGTGCGCAGGGGATCTTGTGTGGGAAAGCACCTTGTGCATGGGCTCCTCGTTCTTTTAACTACATACTAAATGGTGCCTTCATCCTTCATCTCTTTGGAGCACCTTTACTGTAGCCTGGGAGATTTTAGTTAACTCATAATCTAATCTAATCCCTCGACAAGATTAAGCGCCTCACAAGGATGTTTCTTCCAAGCGCTCAAATCTTAGCACTAGGCGCACTACCTCAACAAATACAATGCGTGGGAAAAATCAGGTGTTGAATGTACAGAATCAGTGCACCTCATAGAGCAAAACATCCTCAAGAGCCTAGCGAGCCTGGTTAATCTTGCTAATATCTACCGAGTTTTTAGATGATGTGTATTAAACGCCTAATTCATGTTGATACACATCTGTAACAAGAAATATCATCTTGCCTTTTGTAATGTTTTTGTTCACAGAACAGACCTAGAAGCAAACTCGGAATGTTCTGTGATGGATGTCGTTCATAAAGACTCTCACCAATGTCAAGCTATCGAGAAATAAGCTCAGAGAAGCATTATTATCAGCGTATCTCAAGTCAACAGATGTTGATACCCGGGGAAATATTAAGGCTGCATCGACATCCCAATTCTATTTAGGCTAAAATGGAGAAAATCTTTATACAATACGCAAAAGTTCATAATTCAGACCATTCGTCAAAACATAAACATGTCTGAACAGTCATAAAATTAGTCAGCGGATTGATAGCACCCCAATCAAGGGAGAAACTTTAAGTGCGGGTCATGAACTGGAGAAATTAGTGTAAAACAGATGAAAGAACCCGGTGATGAAACTAAACGTAAAATAGTTTATCAGGATCAGCTGATTGCCAAAGAATGTCGTACTGATCCCTGAAACAACATAATTTGAGAGGGATTTTCACTGGTTACTCTCAGGAAGGTGAAAATTTTGTCCGAGCTGTGAAGAGACTCCTTCACGTTCTAGAAGTCAAATTTTAACTAATCACTCTCCATGTGAATTTTGAAGTCCTCGTTCATAAGTAAGTCATTTGTATTCAATTTATGGTTAAATTAAGCCCTAATAATCCTTTACCATGAACTTTACAACCGAATGAAAACTCTGTCTCCATACGGATATCGGTGACAACCCGATGCCAGTGTCAGTGAAGTAACGGCGCGGGTAATAACTGCACCACAACAAACTAATTCAAATAAAAAAGGAGTAACCTATACGGGACACGATCTTATTTGTCATTTTGTCATACTCGTGCACTGTTTTAATTGGTATACTCATGGAACAAAACGAGGAAATTCAATATGGCTAATGGCGATAGATGGATGAGGATGTCAGTATCGAATTCCGAGTATTTAAGTGCGTAACGTGATGCGGAAATTTTGCGCATATCAAAGCACAGGCGAGATCACTTGATCGCGGAGCCATGCGTAGCTGAAAACAATTCACTTATCTTATCAAAGCTTGTGTTGTGTCTGATAGAGGGAGCCATAACTCTGCATTTGAGCTCAGTGCAATCGGCCATCTGAGAATGGCATGTGATAACACGTCCTCTCTGCACCAACGCAAGTCAGTCTACGCTACCCCGTGCTCCCGACCGAGCTTACGTCTCCCTGCAGTTGTTACTCCTCGTGGAATAGCTGAATATTTATTTATTTCCTCAACCTCTTCCTCTTTGCAACCTGTGGATTAGGTTGCAAAGTTAAGGATTTTTTTGAAGTGCAACTAATTTTTGAAAAACAGTGATCACATTCCATTGTTTTGCTTGCCATCTTTTTCAGCACTTAACTTTTTTTCGTGTACGAGTATGATCAAGGCTTTGATACGTTAGAGTTAAATTTGCACAACAAATGAAATAACAGTGCAATCTGAACAAAAATATACATTGGAAGGCAGAAATAGGTTCATCCGAAAAAGCCACACAGATTTAATCTTAAAGTTACAGTGCAATCGTTTGTTGCTTGAAATGGGCACTAAACATTCGAAATTTGACTTCAGGCGTTCGAAACACAAGAATTCTGGCAGCTCAAAACGCGAAGAAATCTTCCGCCCCCTGAAATGCTCTACCGAGGACTTGACCCACACTCCCGCAAACACGAATTTCTTCAAGGAAATAGATAATCATACGCGCTCAAAGACCCAAGCTTCACACCCGGCTTCAAGTTCTACCGATAACGCAAAAGTCAGTCTCCGTGAAAATGCTTCAAACGATGTCTTCGAAAATGAACAAGTGCCTCAAGAGCAAGGTAATACTGAATCAGTTGACAGAGATCACGTTAGTAGTAATCGAGTTACATCGTGTAAAAGCACTGCCTCTAAGAGGTTTATCCTTCCTAAGCCATCTCAAGACGATATAAACAGATTCAAGAATAAGAAAGCTGTCGATGAGCTCATCCCATACTTCCTGTGCAAAATAGTGAAGTGGAGTTGCCCTGATAAGTTACCAGACGAGACTTTTCTTGAATACTTACAGAGAAGAAAAATCAGTCGGCGAAAGTTCCACCAATGGGAGCTTGAAAGATATTCAAAAGAAAATTCCCCTGAAAATTTTGACGTCGCGTTGCTCTTTTCCCTCATCAAAATGGCTGGTTACAATCTGGCAAGCTCGAAAGATTTGGTATGGAAAGAAAAACATCCACATAAATTGGAATGCTTATTGTCAGAGATCAGTGATATTAGAAATGGAATCACTCATGATGTAAGAACAGAAGCAACTTCACCGGCAGCACTGGATAAAATTCAAGTAGTCCTGGAACAAACGATAACTGCGGCGAGTCGCGTATACTCGCTGCCCAAGGAGGAAGTTACGGAAGCAAAGCAACATTTGGTAGAGGAGATAAAAACCTTAAAACAATCTTTAATGACGAGTAAAGAAATAAAACTTATACAACTACAAAATAAGCTTCTAACCGAAGCCCGTTCTTCGTTGGCTGAATTGTGTGATTCGTTCTGCTCAGGCGAAACTTTGTTCCTTACCGATTACAAATTAGCCTTACCCGATGTCTTCTCTCCTATTAAATTATCAATGAAAGGACCCGAATATGAAACTAAACGTGAAATAGTTGATCAGTATCAGCTGCTAGCTAAAGAATGTGGTACTGATCCCTTGAACCACATAATTATCTTGGAAGGAGGAGCCGGTTCAGGAAAAACAACCCTTGTAAAAATGTTGATTTATGACTTCATACGTAAATCGTCTCCCAAATTTAAAAACCTTAACGAATATCAGTTCGTGTACTATATTTGTTGCCGAGATAACTCTATTCCTACACGTCAAGACTTTCTCCGCACAATTTATCCTGACCTCCACCCCAGCATCAGGGTAGAGGACCTAGAGAGTGTTATATTCGCCAGCCGGAATCTTTTTATATTTGATGGACTTGACGAACTTAGTGGAAATTGCATACTAATTGCGCAAAGATTTCTTGAACGGACGTATCATACTGGAAAAAGTACTTTCCTGTTTGTCGTTCGTCCGTTCTTTACTCAGCACATCTACAGGAGAGCAGATTTGCTCGGTTTCCGCTACCGAACATTCTCAATGGAAAACATCGAACTGGAAGAAGAGCAAGTTTCGTTCATTGAGCGATATGAACGGGTCCTCGGTGCTGAAAATTTGGCAATGCATGGGCTAACTCATGCATTCAAGCAGATAGATCTTTGTTTGAGGTCTTTCTTCAACCGCCCGCTGAATTTAGTCCTCTTTTGCATCTTGTTCGAAAAATCGCGTACACAAACTATCAGCGCGTGGTCGCATGAAAGTGATGTGTATCATGAAGTTCTGGAGGTTTACAAACAGATGCTTTGTGACAGGTTCCGAAAAAGGAAGATCGAACACTTGGACGTTCTTGTAGAAGCGTTCATGCATAAAATCTATAAGCTAGCCCTAAAGTGCCTGTATAAGAACAAGTTAACCCTCACCGCCGATGATTGCTCCGAGTTCAAACGAGAGTGCTATGAAGCGCTGTCAAGGAGTCCCTTACCTATCGACGAATGTTTGTCGACCATTTTCCAATACAATGGCTCTTATATTTCTGGTCCTGCAGCTTTCAAAACTTACACGTATCATTTCGGTGATAGGAACTTTCAAGAATACATGGCTTCCAAGGCCTTACTCCGATTTGTAGAAACTGGAGAATCCGTTTCCATTACAAGCGCGTTGAAGAACATAATCGGAGAGTCGTTTTCACGGACCAACATTTACAAGTGAGTTTCTGTTTCGTAACAATTTCTATTTTTTCAGTTCAGGTACGAGCTTACATGAGTGAGGTTATGGACAGATTGATAGGTGAGTAGAATATGAAAAACGAACATTCAATCAATGAATCAAAATATAAATAGAGCGAAGGCATGTTCAAACAACAGCATTAGGATCATGCGCTGGCATTGCGACCTTACACACACCCAACCGCATAATAAGAACGCAAAAATCACTCACTCAGCAGATGTCAGAGGATACCTGCATAATGGCTGCTGTGATTGCAGTTAAAAATAATCTGCTAGGTAAATTTAGCAATGTATTTCCCTACGATAAACTTCAGCACTGTGTAACAGCTAATAAATGACAAACCACACTTTCGCTGACCAGGTTAACACGCCAGACTCTTAAAAAACGTTGAACATGACTACCTCATTGAATTTGCCAGTTATTTAAACCCCTATAACATCTGCACTCAAGTTTACGTTTTCCGCGTAGAGTCTCGCTTATTTTCGTCAGCTACGCTACAGCACATTCAAGCTCATAAAATGCTCTTTTTGCTAAAGGGTACATGTTCTGTGAGAGTCACATGGAGATTTGATCCCTGATTCTTTTCGCTGTCTAAATGTTACAGAATTTAACTGTGGCATTCAATCCCGCAGATTCGGAAACGCAATCGCCTTTGCTGTGTTTGAACTCGTCAATGAACAGAAAAAAGTACTGCTGAACAAACACATCAAGGATCTGTCCTTCTTCTTGGAAGAAACTGGTCAAAATGAGTTTGCCTTCTGGAGCATAGTGTTAGCGAAGTGCAACTACGAGCAAAACATCGTTCAAGAGGCGGCGAAAGTTGTGGAAGTCGGGGAGTGGAGTGTCAGTTCAAGCACTTGGATGGCGGCCATGCACATGCTGCCCATGAAACATCCCCGGCTAATTAACGTCGAATTCAGAGAAGAAGAACCTATTCCTAATACTCTAGGGTTATTTCTGGCGACCCTCCGTAACTCTCGCTACAGAGGTGGACTCAAGTTGGACCTCTGGCCGTCGTACAGGTGTGCGACACCCGTCGACCACTTGCTGCAGAACTTGCAGGGAAGCAAGTATGTCTTTCTCGTTAGTAATTGTTATTCAATGAAGCTATCATAATTTTCATTGGGGATAGTAAATCATTATGGTTCTTAATTTATCTTGAAATTAATCTCGACGCAATCATTGCTACCATTTGCTCTTATTTAAGTTTAAATTATCTATGTTCAGAATGGATTACGCTACTTGGCCCACAATGCGTGATTTTTTAAGATTTTGCAAATAATCATGTGTACATGTGCCATTCATACATATTTACTCTCTATCGGTATGTCAGCAGGTATAGAGATGAATCCTATAGATAGGAGGCATTCCAGTCGTATGATTATTAGAACATTTTGTATGGCAATTAAGACGCTGTACCCACGTTTTTTAAATTGAACAAAAATGCATTTATTTACTCCTTGAAAGTCATTGATAAATCGCTAAATCTGGACGAGATCTGGAACTCATGAGTCTAATTCCTCATACCAAGAATTAAATTTCCTATGTCACAAAGAGTGCCATAATCATGAATTTCACCGAAAATAATTTGCAACGCAGAACAATTGAACGTTTACTTCATCGACTTATGTAAGAAGTTCATCGGTAGAGACTTCATGGCACCGTGTTGTTTGCCCTGGCAGAAATTACTTTCATTGTAAATAAATATCTTAGGTGTTTCCTAACTCGGTTCACGGGATGCGTGTCAACTTGCGGAGGCAGTCTCCTGGCTCCGCTCCTCACCAAGCGCTCCACGATCGTCGTGGCTCTCGACAATCCCGCACTCCACGATTTGCATCTGCTGCCGGCCCACAACCTTGCCATTCTCGGTTAGCATGAGAACGCCATCGAATGTTTCTTCCAATTACCTCAACAGTATTCTGATTAATTGCTTTTGCACATATCTGTTAGAGTAATGTCTTCTTTTTTGGCCGCTCAGTTTTGACATTAGAGAAAAAGATTGATGTTTTTCTCTATAATCCTGGCGTTTTTTAACATGCCCTGATTAGAGCCCGTTTATAAACAAAGTTTGATAATACCTTTTTCTTGAAGTGTAAATTTGGAAAGTGAAAGACTGAAAAACCAATTCATCCATCCATGAGACAAGATTTGAGGGATTTTGTGTGTTTAGTTCCGCACTGTTTGAGTGTCTCGTTCTGTCTGCATACGTGAGTTCAAGAGCGTCTTACTGTCTGCAGCCATTACTGTAACTCTACTAACTTCTGAACTTGATTTGTACTTCCAGAAGTAGTGATTGACTACCCTGAGCAGCCAATACCTCTGACCCACGAGCGGCCGCTGCCTGATGCAGAACTCGGTGTGGGAATGAGGAACGTTCCAGCCGGCGCTGCGGACTGGGTGTTGGGCTTCCTCTCCGCGCTCGCACCTCCCACGATAGGGTAATTCAAGTAGAATTAATATCATTGTAGTCTACAAAACGAGCTATGTAAATAACTGGAGGTAGCATTATTACTTGATCATTGTACCAGGTTTGAAACAGGGGAAGTGTAGTTCAATTCATACATCAGCAACAACTTGAATCGCAGCTTGCAATCCCAATATACATTACCAAGATTTGAATGCTTCATCCATTCCAACATTCGCTATTCAACAGGAAAGTAAACTAGTTTTTCTCGCTTGTTTTGGTTCCGGTTATCTTAAGAGTGTGAGGGTCACATGGCTTTAAATGCCTTATGACATACGTGTTCCTTTTTATCCTCAAACAAGCAAGCTCGAGCAAAGCATCTTAAATCTTCAAATCAGATCAAAGGCTGATATCTACACTATCCTGAATAAATTTCAAGCAATAGCCAAAGGCTATAAAGTATTTGGATCTCTACAAGCTCTCTGTATGTTGTTTCGTTCATAAAACATGTACTAATGAGGGCGACAAAGACTTTAATTAACTGCATAAACTGGCCATCATGCATAATTATGCATGATGGCCAGTTACTTCTATTTCGAGTTATATGATTATAATCATATAACTCGAAATAGAAGTAACGTCACGCTTTCTTATTATTTAAAAGCTTGGTCATAACACAGTCCCCTTTGTAGTGGAACCAAGATTTGGAATTCAATCCCAGTTGAGATCCGTGAAAATAAATTCCTGCAAAGATTCCTAAACGAAACTGGAATCGCTCTATCTATCGGAATATTAATCACTTAAGATGATCACGTCAATCTTTTCTGCTATAAGATTCGTCTTGGTGGGGTACTTTACCATGATTAATGACAAAGATGTTAAGTCTGCTCTCAAGTCTTTTCTAGAATATCCTGTTCGCATCTAGACCATGAAAACTATTGTTGTACAAATAAAGCATCCAATCTTAAGCGAACAATTTCATTGATCATTCTAGTGTGCAACTACACTACTTGAATTAGGGTAAACATATCTGTACCCCATAAACTTTTGTTGATGACAGGATGCCCCAGAAGTTGCCGAACTGGTTCGGGTCCACAAGAAGCTACACTCAAATGCGTTCATAGTATAAGCCTTAAGTACTGATGTTTCGCTTGCGGTAAATATGCGTCCACGTGCACATGAGCGCTCGTTGCTTAAGGACACACCAAACTTAAACACCTACACGACACCAATGCTTCCTAACTTCCCCGATTAGAATAAATTTACCTAACATTGTATGGTCATCAATCGAAAAGATTATTTCATCTCAGTATCATAAATCCATTTCACAAAATTTGTAGATTGCAAAATATGTTGAAGTTATATCTCTTGACATACATTATGCTATTGACTTAATACTCGATAGAGACTCGAATCTAAAGGGTTTGTACGCATTATTTCGGTAACGGATCGCTTGTACAATTTGGACTGCAGATAGCTGGTATAATTTTAAAAAAGGATTGCTAAGAATCGGAAAATCGGGTTACTGCTGTAATTTTTCCACAGCTAACACAATAGAAGATGTGAAGCTAATTGATCGGTGTAATTTATTAACTGTTTGAACGACCCTAAACATCAGAAACGTTTAAATTAACCTGATACGAATTTTGCCAATTTGAGACGAGAGGATCATTACCTTCTTATCTTTAGAGTTTCTAATGAAGATAAACGTTTATCAAACCGACCTCTGTACTAGCATGCAACTCTATGCTGATTTCGATATTTATTCTTCATGCTACGTAAGATATATATATACTGTTGAAGATTTTCGTTTTGTTTTGATGTTAACGAATAAAACATCATCTGATAGCAACTTTTATAAACAATAAATAACCTAAAGCAAAATTCAGAAACGATTAATTACGCAGTCTGTTCAACATCAGTACGAAGATTAACAATCTTTCCTGAGCTACAAAATGAGCTAAAACGTTTGCTTACGTTTACTCCAGATAAATAAGACTTCCTGGTGAGGCTCATTAGCGATGTTACAAATTAAAATGGTTTTCTAACAGTCTGAACGAGATTTTCTTGATGCGGACTGACCTGACTGACGACGACCTGTCAGTCGTGACTGCGCAGTTCCCGAGAGCCAAGCGGGCGCGGTTATCAGGCGATCTGATGAGCGCTGCCTCAGCCCCCTGGACCGTAGAGAGGTAAGATTTATTTCCTTTGGCATGTTGACTGCGATGGGCTAAACTGAAGTTCAATATTCAACTCAAATTTAAAGTCAAAAGTTGTTAGCAACTTTACAATTACCGAACATTAACTAGGTCTCTTAAAATACAATTAATTCTAAAAGATTATGAAGGTTATAGGAAAGAGGTTAATATTTTGATTACCTCAAGGTCGTATTTTTTATTCAATGTATGTATATTTTTTTGTTTTTAAGTATGACAGATGATAAGCTGAGGCTTGAAACGATTCATTAAAATGATTTTAAAGTTCTTCCTTGCTATAACCTTCATGGTTAAACTGCTTATCAGAAAAGATCTTCATAGTATTCTAAAAATTTGTTACAATTTTTCAAACGACCCATCGATTGGTCGTTTAAGTACTATCCATCGATGGGTTGTATCGTAAGCAACGTGTTTAAACAGAAGTGTTGCCTCCGCTAGTTAAGGCTTGGAGTTCTGCTCGCATGCTTTCACGTGTTTGGTGCAGGGGAGCTTCAGGCTTGTGTTCTGGTCGACACTTTCGTCCGTGGTGTTTGAAAAAATAAATGTCAATTTTAAGGTACTTGTTCAAAACACGGATGTATTGCGAAAAATATGTTTTATACGGTAAACACGAATCCACTCAATGAGGCACGACTTTTGTATCGACTGGATAAAACACTCCCTGACGAAAGACGTGAGATACCGAACAAAAGGTTAGGGAGGCATTTTTTTTGAAGGAATAATTTTTTATGACATTATTTTTTCAATTTATTGCTTTTTTCGGCACCTTATGCTCTCTACTTCAACTCTTACTTTGATTCATACACTGTTTTCAATTTTGTTGTTTAAATGCGCAGGGTGTGGACAAACGTCTTGTGCATTTATTCCCCATCATTTAAATCCATAGAAAACGGTACATTTCTCCTTCCTCTGTTGAGAACACACTTTTTGGGGTTAGAAAAGGCTGCAACCCACTTTTAGTCTAATCTAATCATGATTCTAATCTAATCATACACAGAAAGATGGCATCAACCTTCTTGTCCATTATTTGACCACTGAGAAATTCCCTAGCTGTTTTTAATTTTGGCTATCTCTTGAATACGCAAAAATTCAATAATTTTCTTGTAAGAACCCTTGCATTGTTCATTTTGTGTGCGTATGTTCGAAAAATGAATTTTTAAATGAGCTGTGCTAAAAAATATTTCGATTTAGGCTGTAGATCAAAAGTGGTATGAGGAGGATAACAAGTAGATTAACGTATCCTGTCACCTGTAGAACACACTGATAACAACCTGGCTCATATTTTAGATGCGATTGATGTGTTCGCTAAAGTATTTCATCAAAACTGTTCCTATAATTGTCTTCGTACCGACAACCAGCTCTAGAAGCTGAAATTTACGTGACGTTAAATTTCCAAAGAACATATCTGCTATATTGCTTGTTTTATTTTACACTTCGCTTTGATGCGTCCAGCTTTTAGGGACAAGTCAAATACTGTTCCCTTAGTTTGACAAAGGAGTCGTGACACCGTGTAATATAGCATTCAATTTTTGTCTGTGCAGATACCTGGAGGACGATACAAGAGATATCCATCTATGTCTTGGCTCGATGACATAGCGAGCTGGCGTAGAATTACTTGGAGTTCCGCACTCCTCATTGATTTCCGTCCTGCTGAAGATCATTTAAGCCTTCACTCTTACTTTTATGATGATTCGAAAATTGTTTTCCAGACAGTGTTCCTTTGGTGTTCAAAAAAATTGAAAGGGGGTACACAACGCTCGGCTACAAGCAATGTACTGAATGGTGCAGGTCTTATCTGTACACAGGGTTTGACTCGAGTAGGTTCCTATCTCGTTTTTATAGATAGTGATGTGGGTGTGGATGTCTCAGCTCGAGTCTTTATCTCCAATGCGCCCTTCGTTATTATCTTTAACCCTGTTCTGACCGAATTTCTCAATCGTTCTTCTATTATCCCAACCACCGTCACCAGACTTATACTGGCGTCAGGTTGCTACCGTAATTGGTGTGAAGAAGGAACTGTCACGTGGCAGGGAACTTTCGCACAGTAAAGACTTAAATTCAACGAACATTCGAACATATTATTGAAGCTTACTGTAAGTGTGAATTTTGAAACTCATCATGACTGTAAAGTCCAGGGGTGCATGTTTCGTCTATACCCAAACATGTTTTCCCTAAATGTCACACATCTTACACAGTATATATGCCATATTCTTACCCTACTGTATGCTAATGTTTATTCTTCGTTAATATTTCTCTGCTCGACACAGTCATAAGAAGAGAAATATGATAATCTCTCCGTCGAATCAGTATTCTTATTTTTAAGTAGTGATTTTACTAAGTATGCTAAGTCAAAATATTTTCATTTCCTGGTTTAGCCTTACGTGGAAGTCGTCAGGGTTGCGTCATTACCTGGAAAGTTGGAACTTTAAGAAGAAAATGTGAACTGCTGATTATTTGTTGCTCTAAGTCCGCCTTTCTGTTTAAATAGCTTGACCCTTTCTCAGGAATAAAGCACTAAGTACTCCATCAATGTGTAAATCATTTTTTAATACGATACGCACAATTCTAATAAACACTCGCAATATGCTTGATGTAAGCGCAAGTTCAGGATTTCACAATATCTTATTTGAATGGTATGCAGCATATTTTTATTTTACAAAGAAACATATTTTTATAATCATATTTTTTAAATATTACGGTACTTTAAGCTTCGTCACGACGTTCAAATAGTTTAGGTATAAAAGCTATTTTTTTAGTGTTTTAATAAGGCCTTAAGAACTATCTTATGTGAGATCATTTTTAACATTCAATTTTTTATACTAATCACGAATGAACAACATACCTAGCATAAGAATCACCTTCATTTCAGTTAAGTCAAAAAAATCGTGGGATGTTTTTTGGTTTGAATTTAATTAAATTTCCTCGTGTACTCTAAGATCTAAAAGATCGAAAAATTAAATAAAGATCCCATGGAAAAGAATTATATCATTAACTCACCAGATCAACCGATGCACCACGTGTCGTACGTCATTAATTAATTAATGATTCCCGACAATACTCTGCATTTATGAACTTGAAAATTTGAAAAGTAGGAAAAACTGTAACAATACCCAAGGACATGCTTAGCTGATTATATTATATCCTATATTATTAATTATATTATTTTATATTGTATTAACTGATTTTCAATTTTATCACAGTGCTCATCAGTAGATTTCTTAATATGCTTCACTGAGGACATGAATTTCACTGTATAGTTCCTGCTCGTCCTGGTGAAAAATTCTTTCTTAAATCACACCCTAAAAATGAAACATAGGTCAAGAAATTCAGGAGTGCAAGTTAAAGCATAATAATAAAGAATAGTAACCGATCAGTCGTGTAACACATTTCCAGCGCATTATGATTAATAATTAATGGAATGGTATTTTATTAGACTTGTTCTGTTTTTCCACGAGATATTTTGAGAGTAATCTCGGCTGTCTAATCATAGCGTCCGTTCTCCATCAGTCACCACCGCTATACTAATGAGACTTGAATCCTTTTCATTAGTGATGAAGTTACAATCATTTAGCCTAAAATCGCGCCACATTCCAACCGATTTCCACGTACGCCGCTCACACCATTCGGGCAAAAATTAAATCTTAACTGCTGTACCGCAGAACTTAAGAACAAATACACCACTAATTGTTTACAGACATGAAATTAAATTTGTTTCGACTCGTTAGTTGTCAAAATAAAAATTTATGATCAATTTATTCCATGTGCGTAATAGTTTCAGCTCAAATAGGGATAACAATTTACCTCGTAAAAAACGCCCAAATGAATACGACTACAGTCGTTGACTGGCACATCCTCTTCAGCAGCATGTGAGTGGCTTCACACAATCTCTAGCGTACCAAAAAAGTGTTGAACATTTGACGAACTCAAAATACCACCGTAACACGTGACGTTCATTTATCATGTGTGATGCATCACGCGTGTTGTTGTTCTTATGCTCAACTCTCCCTGGCATGTGCACTTACGATCTGCGTTAGCATTTCTTTCACTTTAAGATCTTCAAGGCATGAATTTTACAGAACTCTGAAACATATTTCATAATTTCCTCAACGTGGAGGATTTATCTGTTGATACAGATACTCGACTACTTTCAATAAGAAAACAAGGAACGAACTGGAATGGTTTGATGGGCGATTGTATCGAGAAATACGAACGAACAAGCCAATTCTACTCGGATACATTCTATATCTTCTATCCACAGCCAGATTTCCGACTAGATTCTACAAGCGGTCCATTAAAGGATCCCCAGACCATACGCGAAAGTTCTATGAGCCAATTGAGTCCAAATATTTAGGTGCTAGAGATTTGCTAATCTTATCAGTTGGAGCGCTTACCTCATCTCATCAACACGTGTTCTTACTCTGTTCTGGTGTGCTATCAATTGCGCGATGCGGATGGAACGTTTAGTGTCATAACGATGGCTGCCGTGAAGGTGTGTTTTCTACCGCTTGGATTTCCCCTCCACTTCTAACGCTGTTGCTCAGATTAATTCTTTGCCATCATAAAAAGCAAGCGATGAACCTAATGTATCGATTGTCCTCATGGCACAATACTACGTTACCTATGAATCCTCATTGAGTGAAATTCACTTTAAATAACTCCTTACATCCCTACATGAGTTCTGTACCTGGGTGTTAATTTTTGTTGCAATAAACTAGAACATATATGTTTTGTTTTTCGAACATTGCTTTGAGAAGTGAAAACAATTACGTTCGTTGAATAAGAACATGAAGTGCAGTTCTACACGCAGATTGTTGTTGTCAAGGTATCGTACGTAAAACTACTTAAGCTTTTGTACTTCGTCCTGACAATGAGAGATTAATGATAATTCAGACTTTACATTCACAGGGTATGAATAAAAAATTTCAATTCCTTACCTCGCTATTCTCAATGGGAGGCAAATCCTCAAAGGTTGACTTTCATAGTCGAAAAAGTAGCAGAAATTCATCAGAATTTTTAGATTGTGAGAATATTGATGGGATAAAGTTCTCCGAGAGCTCAAACGACATTAACCTTGGTCAAAGTGAAAGAAAATCATCTGGCACATCATCTAATTTAAGCTGGTATTCGACGACTTCTCAAAACAGTGACGACACGGGAATTGCAATTTCTTGTCGTCCACGAGAAAACTCTGTGAATACTATCCATGAGAATAAGGTTGTCGACTTTAATGAAAGTGACCATCCCAACGTTGAACATGTGAGTGACGAGGAGCAGGATACGTCGAAACGAACTGTTTCAGTCGGCAGCAAAACGTCAGATAAAGTTGTGCTTCCTTCTCTGTCTCCGAAAGATATCCACAGGTTCAAAAACAAAAAAGCTGTCGATGAAGTGATACCATTTCTTTTAGGCAAAATACTTCATTGGAGTAGCCCTGACAAATTACCTACTGAAACTTTCCTTCAGTACATGGAAAGAAAGAACATCAGTTGTCGAAGACTTGCTCCTTGGCAACAGCAAAAATTGTCGAAAAAGAGTTCACCCGAAGGTTTCGATGCTGTGCTGCTTTATTCTTTGATAAGAATGATAGGTTATAATCAGACGAGTTCAACAAACTCAGTGTGGCAGGAAGAAAGCAAATGTAAACTTGTAAGTTTGTTATCAGAAATGAAGAACATCAGGCATGAAAACACACATGATGTCAAAACTGAAGCAATATCTCCCGAAGTATTGAACAGAATTGAAACAATTTCAGATCAAATCATTCTCTTGGCAAGCAGTGTGTACTCTTTGAAGCCTGAAGAGATTGAGGAAGAAAAGGCAGCCCTTGCAGCCAAAATAAGAGAAGTGAAAGAATCTATCATAACGGGCCAAGAGAAAGACTCGATCCAACTGCATAATCAGCTTCGCATTGAGTCTCGGAAATCTCTGACAGATTTTTGCAACATGTTTTGCACTGAAAGCATTTTATACCTGTGCGATTACCGAGCTTCGCTACCAAAAGTTTTCTCCCCTTCCAAGCTGTGCATTAAGGGACCAAAAACTGCAGCCGACGGACTAAGAGTGGATCTCTATAAATTGTTGTCTGAGGAATCTAGCATCAGTCCATTTAATGATATAATAATCTTGGAGGGTGATGCAGGATCAGGAAAAACAACTATTCTAAAGATGATTATTCATGACTTTTTGGATGAATCTTCCCACAAATTCGAGAAGTTAGAAAATTTCGAGTTTGTCTATTACATCAGTTGCCGAGAACACTCCATCTTTACTCTTCAGGATTTCATCAGAGCAACGTACCCTGATCTCAGTACCCAGTTCCAAGTAAAAGACCTAGAAAATGAAATATTTCATAGCAGTAATCTCTTCATATTCGATGGCTTGGACGAACTGAATGAAGATTCCATTGCTATTGTTGAAAAGTGGATGAAGCGAACTGCTCGAAGTGGAAAAAATACATTTCTCATCGCCGTCCGGCCATTCTTCACTCAATACATCCATCAAAAAGCTGACTCACTGGGCTCTCGGTATCGGACATTTTCAGTGAGAACGATTGAACCAGGAAGTGAACAGTCGCTATTTCTCAAGAAGTACGAAGACGAACTCGGAACAAAATATCCTGAAGTATGTGGGCTAGTGGACGCTTTCGAGCAGATTGATCAAAACTTGAAACCGTTTTTCAACCGTCCAATTACTCTGATCCTCTTCTGCAGTATGTACGGGAAGTCAACTAAAGATATTTGCAAGTGGTCGCTCGAAAGCGAGATCAACAAGGAGGTTATCGCACTGTACAAAGAACTGCTAGACGAGCGCTTCCGAAGCAAAAGGATCATTAACTCGGAAATTCTTATCGATGAGTTCATTGAAGAAATCTGTATCTTAGCTGTTGGATGTATTCATAAAAATACCCTTTCATTCACCGCTGAAGACTGTTCGCACTTCAAGACTACAAGTCCAGATCCTCGGTCAGAAAATTCGTTGCCAATACACGACTGTCTGTCCACCACATTCAGCAGCGGTCACCAGAGTTCAGGCACCGAAGTATTTCAAAATTACACATACCAGTTTTCACACGGAGACTTTCAAGAGTTTATGGCATCTAGAGCTTTATTCCATCGAGTCGAAACGCAAAAATATTTAATCGGAATTCTGGAAGAGGTGATTGGAGAGCCGATTCCTCTGAAAGATGGTGTCAAGTAAGTTTTCACTAAGCTTTTATGTTCTTAAGTTTATGAGACCATATAAGAAAGGAAGTTGTTATTATTTTGAGATATTTACCTGATAAACTATAATATGATGAGCATGCAGGCATATCTGAAGTGTCCTCTGTTTTTCTCTGCATTAAGAAAAGTTGTACATTCACACAGGTTCAGAAACGTGTTTGCCTGGGTTGTAATTCTTCTCGTCGACAAAGAAGGCCGAAAAAAATGTGCTAAGGATGTTTCCAGATTCTTGAGAGAAGCACATCAGGATGAACTGGCTTTCTGGAACACAGCGTTATCGAAGTGCGGTTATCACGAAGATATTGTCCGCCTAGCAGCAGAAACTTTGGATGGTAAAGAATGGTGCTTCAATTTAAGCACATGGAAAACGGCACTCCACTTGTTATTAATAAAACATCCTCGGCAAATCAAAGTTGAGTTACAAACTGAAGATCCTGTTCCTGACGAAATCGGATCATTTTTCAAAATGATTCAGAACTTGAACTTCAGGGGCGAACTTACGGTGGACCTGCGGAACTCGTACGCAAAGATGATTCCCGTCGATGAAATCCTGGAAAATTTGCACGGAAGCCAGTACGTGCTGTGTGATTGGGTATTTTGTTACGTGTCATTTATCCTACATTCCGTTTTTTTTTAAATACGTCTATCTATTCAATAATAATTGTGCTCCTATCGAGCGTTCTGGGATACAGGGAAGTTAAATAGCATACGTTAGATTTTTTAGACTGGGTTTCGATCTACAAATTTAAGTTTGTACTTCTAGGTAAATTGTTATCAATTTAGCGTTTTGAGAACTGGTAGAATTGGTTTTGAGTTATCACTTCTAATCAACCACGTTTAATAATCTGCTGCTCACATTCGCGCTTTTAACTTCAAAGACACTTTCCAGATGTTTATTGACGCGGTTCACCGGCTGTGTGTCGTTTAGAGGGTGCTCCAGACTTGCTCCACTCCTGGCTAAACATTCGACAGTCATCATAGCTTTGCACCAGCCAGCCCTGCACAACCTACATCTGCTGCCGGCCGACAATCTGTCCGTTTTGGGTGAGAGGTTTCGCCAGCGCTTCCCTGCCAATAGTTCTTCATTCTGGTCTCCGTTACCTAGAGGTTGAAAACGTTAGTCCCCCATGTAAAAACTCGGAGATTTGAGCCAGGGTTTCTTCACGTCTGGAAAAGAATCGATTATTATCATAATTAGCGATAAGCATGACGTATATTTTTACAATTACTATCAATTTCTTCATCTGCTTTTAAGGCATCCTATATTCCAAACTAGCCTTCACAAGAATTACCGCTCGCCCAATTTCGGTGAGTAGTGGCTTCGCGCGAGCGACATCCTGAAACCCAAAACAAAATTTAATTATGGAGGCTATCTGCCCTCGTTCCAGGTAGCAAAATCTATAACTTTTCATAATTTGTTTAACCGTAAAACACAGACCATAGGTTCACGTTAGGTTACGTTCGGTTAGAATAAGATAGACTAGATTAGGTAAAGTAGCTTTTTGTTTATTTCTCTTAAAAAATAATGGTACAGACATCGCTTTTCAAAAAAGCGATGGGTATGAACTATTCCGTTATTCAGTATGGATTGGAGAAAACGGGGTATCTGTACACAAGGAGTGTTCCCTCACCAATTACCCTGTACATAAACACACCAGGTTTGGAATGAAGAGGGAGAAAAGAAAAAGAACAGTTAGGAGGAAGAGAATGCTAGCTGAGAAGAGCAAAGCGAGGACGACAGATAGAATACCTGAAGGCCAATCCGCAGCCGAGGTGCTAGTTACCCCCCGAGGGGTGCTAGTTCCGAGGCATAGGATAGACGACCATTACTAACCTAAGCATACTGCCTATCCAGAGCCCCATGAAGGAAGTGTTCTGACCATTTCGAGGGATAATCATTATTGACTTTTCGCTATAAGTTATAAAGAATTAGATTAATAAACATCTGATATTGATTGAACTTGATTAGAATGAAGCATGTTTTTCCTCTCACATAAAACTGATTCTTGGATAAGAGTTGAATTGAAAATTAATGCACGTCCACGATTAGCGGCAGGAATGCACCTGTCGTGTTCTTCAGCATTTCAGATTTTCACAATTTAGTGTCTAGTTATGTATGAGACCGCGTCGTGAATTACAGTGAATGTAAAAACTCGGATGGTTACATTTTACCGGACTACGTTGTTGTCTGCCACAAAGTATTTCCATGCGGGACTTGGAGCAAAATATTCCGGCTGTCTAATTGAGTCTACACTTCGCACCATGACGTTGCAGTTTGACTCTAGTGTTTCTTGTGATGTTAAAAACAATATCAATGACTCACCCTCGTGCTTAAGTCCTTCAGTCTCAGGATGATATATTGAGTTGACATTTGAATTTAGCAATCTCAGTCGCTGACTTTTTCTGCAAATCAGCAAAATCACTGCCGGGTCTCCAATATGAGGCAAACTTGACTTTCGTTCATTTATGTAAGTAAGCTGTCACATGTAACTGTGAACAGTTTATTCAAAATTGCATCACAGACCAATTTTTGGAGTAAGCAGCGTAGATATTTAAAATGAACGTATTTCTTCAAAATAGCAATCATCTCACACTACTTGTATCTGAAACCAATATTGTTTTTCCTTGAGACATGATACAAATCTTATATCCATGGGTCACTCAAATCAAAATACTGAGATATCGTTCGACTTGAATCACTCCTTAAATTCAAACCCGTAATTTGCCTTTCGATTATTAAGTTCCAGGCATAGATAAAATCTATCAGTATTGCACCTCCATATTTTAATCATTGTGTTCAGAAGTGGCTGTGCCGTATTCGGAATCAGCAGAAGAGATCACCCAGCTTCGGCCCCTGCCTGAGACCGAACTGAAACTCGTGCTACGAGACGTGCCCTCCGGAGCCGCGAAGTGGACTAGTCTCGCTCTGAGCGCTCTGGCCCCTCCCAGCCGCGGGTATGTCCATTTTTGCGTTTGGTACGTGATCTGTGAAATTAAAGAGTGCAATGATTTTTACTGATTCGTATAGCTGCTACATGTGTGACCCAAAACTGGAGATAACTAGGATATTGAGAGTTTTCTTGGATTCCTTACTTGGTAAAAGTCATTGTATTTTTGTCGTCGCTATTGAATTGTACAGAATGAAATTCAGTACATTTTCCTTCGAATCATTGTGCTCCACTTTGTATCAGTATAAATTCTGTGAACACTGATGAACTGAACTTGACAAGCGCAGCAAGGAGTTATTTGTGTTTAAGTCGAAGCTTTTCAGCTCTTAACTAAAATTACCAAACCTGAAACGCCAAATAAACATTAATTATACTGCGTAAGCTACATGCCTTTTTTCCAATCTCAACTCTTAAGTCGATTTTTGTTCATTTCTAAATCAATGTTACGATGATATCGCGAACTAGTACTGTCACCACTAGCTGACCAGCGTCATTTACCATAATCCCTGTAAAAGAGTAGCTGTCTTCACATCGTAGTTTTTGCGAAAGAAAAAATAGTGAGGGAAATGAAAATTTTCCAAAATTTGAATCTATTCAAGGTTATGGTTGACTTGACACAAGCAAGTCAACTCCAGGTATTATCACTTGTAGATAGCAAGCAATAAATAAAAAACAATGACTAACACCCTTGATAGTTGTAAATTCCTCTTGTTCATTATAGTTGATGCTATCTTTTCAATTTATTATGGAAGGTCTCAACTTTTAATGTAACGAGTAGACTAGGCTATGACTTTGTTCTTTTACACGGAGCTCATGAAGCACATAACTGCCCTAGATGCTCATTTCCTCTAATTTAATCATGGATCCTTCTTTCTTTATCCGATAACACATACTTGATAGCGTGATCATGTCCACTATCGTACTGTCATCGCACACGACCCTTGTTTCTTGAATGTCAAACAAGAATTACTCTGTACTGGCACAAAAAATCCCTTTTTCTTCTTCTTTATTGTTTATCAATTAGATTCAAATTCAGCAATAAAACTTACTAGCCAAGAAAATTTAGTTGTTTTACACTGTCTCAATGTGAGAAACAATACATAGCATGTATTGTACTCGTATACTAGCGTAAACGTTTAAAGTGACTCCAAAGTGATGGAGACTTTACGAAAAACGGGATTTCTGCAACTGAAATGTAATTGTAGATGTGAGCTACATTGTCATCCTTGAGACAATATATTGTATTTGATCAAATGTTTTGTCAAAAGATTATTTGTTGGCGAGTATCTTCGAAAGTCGCCCTTCAACAATATATTCAACGAACACTTTCGATTACGCTCAGCTGCCGTCGATAAGAGTGGCTAGATCTAAATTCGTTCATCGATCAGCCGACGCCTCTTGCAAAGGGTGGCGCATAAATCACTTTACCGTTTTAAAGTGAAATATCTTTTTCAATTAATTAATTTTTTTTTGAATTATGAAGTTACGTCGTAGGAAATTTAAATATGAAAAAATTCACAT
Organism: Platorchestia sp. MABIK; assembly: GCA_014220935.1. Classification (NCBI taxonomy): domain Eukaryota; kingdom Metazoa; phylum Arthropoda; class Malacostraca; order Amphipoda; family Talitridae; genus Platorchestia; species Platorchestia sp. MABIK. Next base: position 17,594 of record JACJUY010003873.1, on the reverse strand, counting down.
CCGAAGAGAGCGTGAAGATAATTGAATTTTATTTTGAAATGGACACTCAATTATTGGAACGCGATGTAGAGATATGCTGGTAAATTTCATTCGTACGTAAGAGAAAAGGTATACGTAAATAAACCTCGAACTATCCAACAACTTAGAGCAAACACACAGGAGGAAATTCATTCCATGCAGCCTCCGATGCTAAGAACTGTCATGGAAAATGCCTCACAAAAAGCTCGTGTTTGCGTTGTTGCAATTGGAGGCCATGTACGTGAAATTATTTTTCATTCGTAAACCAAAATAAAATTCCAATCTTCAAACTTTGTAATAAAAATAATTAATAGAGTACACTCATTTACAAAAAAAATAAATTTAATTTTAGAGTGGTAAAGTGATTTATGCTCCACCCTGTATAATATAATATCTTATTGGCCAAGAGTCCATGAATGAGAAAAAAAATGAGAACTCGGACAATATTGTTTCCTGTAGAAACAATACAATCAAAAATCTCGGTCATGAAATTTAGAAAAGAAGAGACGTATCTCACCGTCACGTAGTCTTTCCTTATCAGTGTCGAGTGTTTTTTTTTTCGAGAATGACGGTGTTGCCAGTTCCTGTTTGGCTGCTTGTACGACTCAGTTTCTCCAAAATGTTAAGATATTCAACTGATTACAGTTGCTACTCGAATTACCCGTCGTCTAATGATTTTCTCCAAGTAACTGGATTAGAATCAGTTCCAGTTCTTGCCACTTACTCTTAAGTTGCATCCAGCACTTTATTAGCTGGATATCTCTAACCATTTTTTAACCGCAGAAATTGAGGTTCTCCTAATATGATGCCGCGTAACTCGAATTGTTGACTCTTCTCACCTCAGGGTAATTTCCCGGTGATAGGACAGCTGCATGATTAGTCATATCTGTTCTTCCCCATACTAGTAACCATGTGAGCAAGTGAAGGTTCGTGAATTTTCTTGCTCTTGTAAGTCTGTCTTCCGACTTACAAAAGACTACGTATGTAGGCAATAAACGCAACCTCGGCAAACATGTTAAAGCCATTGTAATATTCTATCATCGTATATAAGATAAACGTAACGTAAAGAACCGGAATAAACTGTGTTCACTTGAAAAGTTCTCACGTTTAACGGAGGGATATTCTCACTGCGACTAACTTACTGCTGCAGGCATTAGTATAGTTGCATGCGAAACTTAATTTCTCGATATTCCTTGCCTCTATGACGAATGCTCACTTGAAAGATTAACCCTTTGTTATTGATTGAAAATAGCCTCGCAAATTCATTCTCAATGCACGGCTTTGAAGAAGATTTAGTACGCTTGCTGTAACAATCTACCTTGCTGGCACGTCTAAAGCTCGTGAATTTAGATCGCGATTTTTATCAAGTGGGCGAGGTTGTCAGAACTTATATCTAATTTCTCGTCATAGCCGTGTGTCTATAGGACCTGACTCCGTGCGGGAAAAGCGGGTTCGAGTCTCGGCGCTGGTGGCGATTTTCTGTTGGGTATAGGAGAAAAAATTGTAAGCACAATACCCCACTCTACCCAGGTGTCTGAAATGGATACCGGTCTTTGACCGGGGGAAGCGTCATGGCGTCCTGGTGTTAGTTATAAGGCATTTGAAAAACCAATGTAAAAGGTGATATGTATCATGCTTCAATTGGAAATAAAGCATCCGTAGATGCCGATGTTTGTTTGTTTGTTTACAAATTGCGCGCGCAATAAATAACTGGGGAAGCATTTTTAAATGTATTTCCTAAAGAATGGGATACAATTTGAATGGAAGACTCAGTAGGTCACACGAGTTTTCTTAGGACTGTGTACAGGCAGTTGAACTTTGGTATCTGAATTTACTGGGAGCAGTTTTCCATCCGTTTTAAAACATCGTTAACGAATAAAACTTATGTACGTGTGGAAGGATTTTTGCGCGATTTACTTCAATTTTATTGCATATGCAAGGGTAGGCAAGAAAGTAAAAGTATAATTCTGAAGAGCGGCAAATATACATCTTTAGTGTTCTGCTCATTAGTTGAATTATTATCGTCCTACTCTAGTGCAGCTGCTGAACGTCAAATTGATGATTCACATAGTACACAAGGTTTCGCGAAAGTGTACCATGATATAACATGAAATGCTGAATATACTCATGGAAATCGCAGCGTATCTGCGAGAAATCGCTTTGAAAAAGAATTCGTTTTACTCAAGAAATATTTCATCATAATGCCTCGACACACGAGTATGTGCCTAGGAATTATTTTCGCCGCAGATCGTCTGATTTCATTATTTTTTTCCGCATGCAGCGCTATATTCTTTGTAGCGATGTAAACAGTGTCACCCACAGACAAAACTGATCATCTGCGTATCTGACAACAGACTTGAAAAACTTATCTTCTCTTTCGCTTGCGCCACACCTTGAGTACATCTGAGAATATTGTCAAAATAAGATGTAAAACAGTTAAGTAACTTGTGAAAGATTCTTTACATATATATTTTCTGAGAAACTATTTAGTTATTTGGTTACAATCGAAGTACTTGAGGAAAATTTTATTCAGGACTTAATTATATTTTGCCACTGAAATCAATTTTAAATTGAAATGCTGCTAAATTACAAATCATCGTAGAGTCAATCCTATGAAACACTCGAAGTGAGCTGCCGCAACAACGCAAGAAAAGCACAAAGGAGAACCGTCCTAGTCATCAACGTGAAATAGCATTTAGGGCTGTGATTTAAAAAAACATGAGTCTGAAGCACCACATGAGTTAAATATTGTTCGTAGCTCTATTTCGCGTACTTAATAGATGGCTAGAAATTCTTGCCGGTTTTTATTTTGCTGATATTTCCACATTTGAATAGTCTACTATTGCACAGCCATGTCCTACTGAGGGCAGTTCATCTGTTAGAATTCACATGAACTACAGTGTGTCATCGACAGGCTTGGAGAACATTTTAAATAAAGCTTTGGTGTTTTAAAGGCCTTAATTCTAATAAGAAAAAGAGACCTTTGTGTTGTTTCAAGCATCAGTATGTGATCATTATTTAATTGCTGCCTAAGTGCATTTTGTTCTTCTTAATTAATCGTTCTAAGGCTGGACGAGATTTTCTTGGAGCGAACTGGCCTGACTGACGACGACCTGTCAGTCTTGACTGCGCAGTTCCCGAGAGCCAAGCGGGCGCTAATCTCAGGCGAGCTGACGAGCTCTGACAACCGCTGTTGGACCGTAGAAAGGTCAGCATGTCGCTAGAAAGTTTTATCTGATATCTGTTATTAACTTTCGGATTTTTTACTTGGTGTTCTCTGTGACAATAAGACAACGATCATAAAACAACAAATAATTTTTGGCAGCTCAGACATTGTTTTTTCTAACATCGACAGTTGTTGTCTAGCTCGACATCGAAAGCTCCTAATTCACAAGACACTGATAATAAAAGCACAAAATGGAACGAAGAATGCTCACTCTTCAAGAGATATCGACTTATGTAGAATGGAGAGTACAGGAATTCCTCGATTCTTGCAATCATTCAATCTTCTAAAAACGCCTCATCTATTAAAACCGCGTTGATCAAATTCAAGAAACAATGGTAATAAATGTAATAAATCCTTTAAGTATAGAAACTGCAATCATAAATTATTTTCTAATGCAAACTGCCTCCATACTTTCTATCAAATCTGGAAGGAATTAATGAAAACAAATTAGAATGCAAACTTTACTTCTGTCGAAAAACTCATCTAATTTCAATTGAACAGTTGAAGCTTTTTCTCTCTGGAAAGATTTTACGCTAATAATCTATTTGCTTGTTTATCCCTCTACGACATTCATACTTCTCTCTTCGTCTGGGCTTATTTCTAGGATGAATTCTTTTGCCTTACCTATCATGAAGATCATCTTTTCCAGCTTTTTTGTTGAAATTTCCTTTGATATGCTAAGAGCCGTTTCCGTTTCGCTTGCTTCCTCGTTGGCACATTGCTGCTCGGTTTCAACAAAATCGCTGTCTGTTAAATCCTTAGAATGTGAATCGAATAATTCCTTGTCATTTTCGGAATCTACGTCATCAAATTCAAGGTCGCGGTGACTCAGTCACCTCGACCTTGAGGCTGTGGTCGCTATTTGAAAACGGCGGATTTATAAAGTGAGCGCACTATTCAAAACTTATTCCGCATATATCAAGGGATAGTCTCAAACTATTTTTTTGCACACAAATCAAAACAGCATTTTTCGAAACCGCATTAAGCAAAGGATTCCTGTATGTCCAACCTTACGGAAGGTTGTTGTTAGACGTACTCATTAGCTGTCATTCCTAAATCTGACATTAGTTTTAGCATATCTTTGGTTTTTCGACGCACTATGTATTCATTTTCAAAATAAAAGGAATAAACAACGTTATAGAAAACGTTTATTGGTGTAAACGTTTCAGAATATAATTATACCATCTTCAGTGCCGCAAGAAATAAACTGTTTTTACAGTCATGAACAATATATATAAGATTTGAATAAAAATACAAAGCAAAAACGTCAAAAAATATTAATTTCTAACGACTAAAGCTCCGTACGTAAGCACATAGACAACACACACAATACATACAGCCCTATTCAACCATACATTCACACGCACACATACACATTTGTTATTCACACACACAACACGCACACACCAGCATACCGCAAGGTAGGAAGTAGGGGCCACAAATAATTTCGTTGTTTAGTGCTGGTTTATCGTCAATATATAAAGAGATTCTGGAATACGGAGGTCTTGTTCGTTAGAGGCTTTACGTAGGATAGAAATATTAAACATTTTGAGAGGGTGATTGGAACAGGCAGCCAGTTATATGAGAAAATCCTGAATGTTGACTATGACCGATAAATAGTTGGAGAGTAGTGCGTCCAAAGTACGATTCCTGGTAGCACTCACTGACACACTCAAATGCACAGCAACTTTCCAGGCACTCATCCTGTCGCTCGTTCTAGTTAAAATAAGGCGCTATCTTAAAGGCATTTCTATAATAAACATGTGGGTCAACCGCTGTAAAAAATGTTCGCACAAGGACTAAAAACTCTCTTTACAATTCACTGTTCAGGTAACCTAGGAACGGAAGGCCAATGAATATTTTCTGTATCGGTACGGTCAAAGGTACTCGATAACATAGTACGGAGGCGGAGAAATTTGGTTATCTATAAATTTTCTGACTATTTGATTAACATGATATTGTGGATAATTGTCAAGCGCAAAAGTTTTCTGCAGATATTCTAATTCATTGTGTAATATTCGGGACGTGCTTGAAATGCAATAGGCTCTATGTAATTAAGTTTTTAGTTTGTGCGAGTTTGGAGAGGTTTTAGTCCTTGTGCGAACCTTTTATAAAGCGGTTGACGTACATGTTTATTATAGGATTACCTTTAAGATAGCGTCCTTCACTAATCTATATTTACTATTAAACCATCACTAAATAACAATTTTAGCGCGACTAAACTATTTGTGGCCCCTACTTCCTAACTTGCGGTATGTTGGTGAGTGCGTGTTGTGTGTGTGTATATAAAATATGTGTGTAGTTGTATACGGCTGTATGTACTGTGTGTATTGTCTATGTGCTTTAGCCGTGTGAAATTAATCATTTTTGTCGTTTTTGCTTTGTATTTTTGTTCAAACCTTAAATATCTTATTCATTATTGTAAAAACATTCAATTTTTTCCAGCACTGAAGATTGAATAATTATATTCTGAAACGTTTGCATCAATAAATGTTCACTATAACGTTGGTTCTTCTTTTTATTTTGAAAATAAGATTCCCTAGGAATCGTCCTATAAGTACAACTGAGTTCATTTTGTTTTATATTTTGCTTTTAATTTAGGATTTGAATGTGTCGCAATCGCTTACTATCTCTATTTTTTCTGGTCATGGTTTTTCTCTTTGGAATCGAGAATATCTTAGTTCACCGAACTCTTCGCGTGGTTTAATCAGCCACGCTACGATCTCTTAGCTTACGTCTAACTTTTCTTCTGCTTACTCCAAATAATTCAAGTAACTTCTGTCATGATTCATGTATTTGCTCAGGTACCACGGTGATGACACTAGAAACATTCGCTTACGATTAGGACTGAGATGAACCTCTCAGCCCGTCGTGGACAAGGCCCAACTTCTTAAAAGCGGAATTTTTGGGACATCCACGACTTTGAAGACCGGTTCTTGTATGGAAACGTGATCTGTTTTTCAACTCTGACCGTAATAAGGAACGGTCAGTTTCAAGTTTTTTGATCTAGAAAGTTCAAGTACTATTTGTGACCTTTCAACCGAGAACATTTCCGTCCGATTTTGTGTTGGTATCTATATTCGTGTACGATTATTAAATATGAATTTTCAATTCTGTATGAGTTATATTTTTTTAAACGAACCTTGACCTCCCATGAAACTTGAGTAACAGCTTTGAAATCACGCTTTCTCAGTTTGGATCAGCAAATTTTTCTCATCAGAATAGTATTGCTCAAGCTTTTACATATACTTCTCAGAGATATTGAAGTCCGTTGCCCAGAGGTGTTTATAATCTGTGCAACTAAAATTTAAATTTCAATTTGCTGGTCGAAAGTCAAAAAGAACATAAAAAGAGTCTATAATAATCCATTTTTCAATCAGCAGTGAGCAGTGTTATTGGGAGCGATCATCTTGTAACAAATGATCCATGATATTCTCATGTGTTCTATAACCCGCATAAAATAAACTATATCATTCTTGAATATAATTAAGTAAATCCTATGTACTTGTAGACTACTATTTGTAAGTGTGATGTTTTTTCAGATGTCTAACACAAAACGGGATGAGAACATTTTTAACAATCCGCTGTTTAATGCCACAGAATATACTCACAGTATGTTGAGATTTTTCAGGGTGAGTTCCTCAAGATTATTCACATTTAATGGAGCCATGTCTCAATCCACCTTGAGCATACCGTGAAACTTTAAAGGCGGAACTATAGCTCAGCAGTGTGCTCACTTTTACGTTTATTTGGGCCCAAAATTTGTTACTGTAATTCTTAGAATACTTGTACTTATTAGTCATTATTAGTTCTCTCTTATTAATTCTTGTTACTTATTAGCTCAGAATGAGAAGCCTCTGTTGAAATATATCATCTTCTTTCTGGCACTAACTCCAGAAAATGCTTCTTATACATATTTTCCTCGAAAAAGTAAACCTGCAAAGACGAGTACGGTGCAAATTTAATCATTTTAGTTTAAAGGAGAAGATCGAAAGAATCTGTTTTTTGAGCACCTATGTAAGTAATACAAGCACATCTAAGCTATACCCTTTAACTCATCTAAGGTACCCTCTAAGGCACCCACATTCCTCCTTTTCTTTACCTGTAAAACGTGTTTTCCTTCTTTTCGTCACATTAAACAGACGTCAGGAAAGTGGATACACCCTCATTATTTCTCAAATTCTCCGGAGAGGTATAAATATGAATAAATTGAGCTTAATAAGTATTCTCATGAAGCGTAAAAGAATTCAATCTTATGAGTGAGTAATGATTTTAGTCAACTTTGATTGTTGATTGTTCGCATAACAACAGCGTGAACTTCAAGTTCCGTCTGAAGTGTGAGAGCTAAACTGACCCGTACACAACAGCTCGTAAGGCAGTGCTTCACTGGGTGGGAAGGGAAATCACCCCAAGGAGGGAAGGCAAGTGACAGATTAGTGGCATCCTTGCATTAAACAAATTTTTTAGAGGCGAGAAGTTTCACATGGCTTTCAGGTGGGAATTTTCGTATAGCTAGTAATTTTATCGAGAGAATGCTATATGTAAAATTTCAAAAAAATCATTTTCCAAGTGATGATGTGGAAAAATAAATCGATTATGAACAGTTTCTAATTTGTCTGTTAGCTCGATATACTTCCCCATTATAATTCACGATGTGAAAACTCATCATTCTCCAGTATTTATATTTTAATAAAAGGATATAAAAAGTACTATTCGCTATGTATTTGTTCGTAAATATCAGACTACTTTGTGTCATCTCTGGATGAAAATTTGACATCCCTCAACTTCACAGGCGAACTAGGCTGAGAGTTTGTTTAATTCTGCCAAAAGTTTGTTTAATGACCCAGCGATAAGTGCTTTTTGCGCATCATGAAAGTGGCGTTGCATGCGCTTCGTTATGCTTATCTGAAGAAATAATTCTCTGAAATTAAATCATATGTGTTTACACTTTTATTTGAAAACTGTATGTGATAATTCCTATTTCTCAGAATTTCTTCTCATATTTAACCAATATCATTGATATGACCTCAAAGTTTGAGCTCTGTCTCAAAACCTGTTTATATGTCAGCCAAGCCTAAATGCAGAATATAGTGATATTTGTCACTCTCGAACTAGAGAGCCACCACCTTACATGTGCATTTATTCCAGAAGTGTTCAAGAAAGGGTTTATTTCGATCTTCTTGATTTACTTAGGCTTAGGCCAGATATCACGTTTGATGTTTTTACACTCCTAAAGCACTCGACGGAATCCGAAAGAGTGAAAGAAAATTAGAGAAGTCGCCAATGTATCATGCCTATGCAGGTATATATGTAACGCATCAAACGAGTGTGTCAAGCATGCACGCACAGGGAAGTGTTTTTGTGCGTTGACCTTCCAGCCAATGAATTGAAGGGAAGAAAATTCTTAGTCTGTGCTTTGTTATGTCTATAGACGGGAAGAATTTCAGTAGATTAAAAAAGTTAAGTGCAGACTCACAAATTCGTCCGTGAGTTTGACTGTGCAATATGCGACTTAGTTCTCTTATCTCCCATGTCTTTCAAGGTACGTGCTAACAACCGAGCACTTTAATTAAAGAGCGGGCGTAATCGAATGTCCGTTCTGTATGTCTCTAGAACGATATCCTGAGTGCTTAAGCAAGCATGCGTGCGTAAAATTGTGTGATCAAGCAGCAGTGACTATTTGTTTCAAGAAATGTGACTTACGGCAGTCTTTCACGCTTCAAAATTTACTGCTACTCATTTTTGACCTCTCGGAAGGATTGTTTTCATTAGATATATTTTTAATTTTACTCGTAGTAGTCCTCGATAGGTAATCAAACAAGGCTTTTTTATTTCTTTTCGGAGAGTAGCAGTTAGAGTTTAAGTTCATTGAAGTTTTGGTCTACGATTCTCTGAAGCTGGTCATCCTCTCGAGTAATCAATTCCTCTTGAACTGGAACATCTTAATTATCTACATTTGACTTTTATTTTTTAGGAGGTTCATTACTGTGAAATACTTTCAATTACCATCATCTTCATTTGTTCCATTAGTGGCATTATTTCCTTGACTCTACAGAATATGTACGAAATTAAGTTCATAATGTTACCAATATAACCATAATAATGGCCTCTAATTCTGAACGGAAAAAGTAAATTTAACATCAATCAATAACTGATATAAAAGAAATTATAGATAAAGGCATAAATATAAATGTTGAGTTGAGACATTGGTGTGTATGAGACACAAATAACTATTCTCTTTTCAACATCAAAATGTAGAAGAATGGGGTACAGAAAGCTACGCTATTTTTAATGAAAAAGTAAAAATGTGTTTTATGAGGAATAGTATATAATGTCATATTACGTAAAAAATATATACCTGTTTAAGCTTGAGAATTTTCATTTAATTTTACTCTAGTTCTTCCTTAAACTTGAACAGCGCCCTGGAGCCGGTACATAGCGCGAGTTCTAGTGAACGGTTTTCTATGTTTGTTATCACTTTTTCGACTGAAGGTGGTTGCATTGTAAGCAGGGTTGCGGAGTCGGAGTCGGAGTCGGGAGTCGGAGTCGCCGGAGTCGCATGTTTTAGGATGGAGTCGGAGTCGGAGTCGGAGTCGCTTTTCTGAATGTCTGTGGAGTCGGAGTCGGAGTCGGAGTCGCTTCTCTGAATGTGGTGGAGTCGGAGTCGGATTCGGAGTCGTTCATTCGGATGTGGCGGAGTCGAGGTTGGAGTCGCTATTTTTTGGTGTCTTCGATTCTAATTTATGCAAAAAATTATTTATAATTGTTTAAAACCTAAAGTAAACAAAGCAGAGTTAAAATACTTAACTGAAAAGCTGAAAAATTCGCAGTGTTTTTATTGATTATTTTGTTCAAGGTTCGAAACACCGTATTAATACCCATCACCTAATACGGTCAATGGTCATTGAAATCTAGTCATTGTGGGTTCGCACACATATATATGTGATACTTACGAGTGCGAAGTATAATTTTCGTACTGGAGCAATAATGCATGTATTATAGTGAAAAAGTCGGAATTAGTAATTGAAAGCATCAAAAATTCATTCTGTTTTTTTTCTGTCATTCTCGATCCCTCTTCAACTAAAATACAGACGACTAAGAAACTAGTAGATAATGTGCTGCAAGTTACTTGCACAACAGCTCAGCTGGTGCAATTCATTGTACTCACATAAAAAGTGGTAACTCTGTACGCTCCTACTGTGTTTATATTCTATACCAATGGTTCCTTATAACGATCTTTCCTGGTCTTTCTTTTAGTTATGCTTTGATGTATTGATTGATAATGACTAGTCTTTGCTGTAACCAAAAGTTATGTTGTGATCATAAATATTTCTAGTCTTTAGGTTGTGATATATTGATAATAATTGGTTTTTGATTAAACCTGAAGCTATGGTCTGATACATAGAGAGTTCTAGTTTTCAGGTTACGTAATCGCTATTGATTTTGAAAATTTCAATTAGCTTATTTTGATGTTAATAACTGTAATATTAGTTGATTTTTTCAGCTATATGTAGTATCTATGTACTTAAAATTTATTTCTTTGTTTTGTTTACTTTCTTGTCTTTACGTCAAGTTAACATGTATTAAAAATGAAAATTTCTGCTCATTTCTAAAGTTGTTCCTTGAAATTTGTTTGGTTCTTCAAGAGTTATACTCGGATTTTACCATTTCATTTTCATGTTTAATTTTTTTCTTCTGATCACTCCCCAGTTTCTGAGTAAGCATACGCTGAAATGGAGATTTGCATAATTATGTTTTAACAATTTTAAAAACTGACATAGTATCTGTTTATCAGCATTATTTAATTCATGAATTTTTTTAGGAAAACCCCAATAGTGCACGTGTTGACGGGATTCGCTATTGTCGTTGTGCAAATCTTCCAGATGTGGATGACAAATAAATAAATCCATCCTAACAATAGCCACGATTAAGATATTTTTGTGCTTGAGCACTGATGAAACTCGGATCACAGATACGGTCATTAAGCTTCCTTTACGAGCGTGAAAGGGAGAGACCGACCAACCAAGACGGACCAACCAATTTTATTTGTTCGAAACTGAATTGAACATTGTTAAAACATAGAAGTTATGCACAGGAAATACCCAAATTTATTTATTCATTTATTTGTTTTAGGAGACACTTGGCATTTTATTTTAAAAGAATAATCGACACTATATAGGATATTTTTTTTGTGCGGACAAATTTCAATCACATGGACAAAAACTCAGAATAAATCGATTTTCACGAATGATAAAATGCTAAAACTCCTTAGTTTTCGAGTTATAAGAACTTACAGAAACCCTAAAACTCAAAGCAGGATACTTCGAGCGCGCCAATGTCCACGCTAGTCTTGATAGCTCCGACCGCACTAAAGCAGTTTTTTGTTATTTTTACGATAAAACATGCAAGCATTTTACAATTGCGAAAAATTTGCGATTTAAATGTTCGCTAGGAAATTAACACCAATTCATCAATGATAAACTTTAGTAGCTATTTCACTATAGTAATAAAATGTGCAAACATTTTTTAATACTTAATTGCTTGAAACTGCAGATACTTCTTCTAACCGTAAAATGCTTGCAGTTCTCATTGTAAAAATATCAAAAATCTGTTTTAGTGGGATAGGAACTATTAAGGCTTCACCTCTCTCACTTCAAATTAATCTAAGCCAAGGTCAATCTAATGCAAGTCAAGGTTAATTTAATCCAAGTAAATTCAGATCAATTTTATTCGTCAAATTCAAATTAAACCAACCCTAAGTTGAGATAAAAATTAACGTAATCACTCGTTAATTTGAGCGTATTTTGTATTAAATATTCCTCTATTGTATTTAATGAGCAAGACAATCGTTTTCCTTCCAGCAAGGAATACATAAAATTTCCGCCGGTGTCCGGTGTGGCGATCTAAAGACAAGCCATCGTAAAATGTGCTAAATATCCAGCATCAGGAGGCAGAGTGTGATTCAGATCGTTGAGAGCCGTAAAAGATATAAATCAATTATAAAAACTTCTTATTATACTACCCACTAAAGTTGTTTTAAAATTCTACATTCATGGCAGTTTGCTTCCATTCAAATATTTATGTTCGAAAGGTAATTTTATGTTACACATATATATAGAAGTATCGAGGAATTATTTACGCCCAAATAAAGATTTATTTGCCTGATGTTTCACTTTATCACATGAATGAAATCATTTATACATGCTACTACAATAAGATTATCATTGGACGATATGTAGATTTAATCCATAAAAAATATGGCAACGAAGTCTTTTTTTTCGCTCGTCCAAACGATTTTCGTAAGTTACAATTTATTTCAACGACAGAGATGATTCATTTGGCTTGGCCTATTAATTTGAAGGGATGGCAACACTTTCATTGCTAATGTAGGAATGTATGAGTGTAGTAATGTACTCCTATAAATTGTTTTCAAACGGAATCGTACATAAGTACTCAGTGAATCGCGTTTGTATATTTCTCTTAAAGATTAAATCTACATAACGTCCAATGGTAATCATATGTATTCTCATGTATGTGATTTCATTTATGTGATAAAATGAAATTTCACGCATGTAAATCTCTAAATGAGAGTAAATTAATCCCCGATATTGTTATGTGTAACATAAAATTACCTTTTGAACATAAATATTTGAATGAAAACATATCACCATTAATGTGGAATTTTAAAATAACTTCAGTGAGTAGTACAATGCAAAGGGAACTGGTTATATTTTATATCTGACTGGTATCTTTTACGCCGGTCAAAGATCTGAATCCCACTCAGCCTCCTGATGCTGGGTGCTTAAAACATTTTACCCCATCTTGTCTTTAGATTGTAACACCGGCAGAAATTTGTTTATTCCTCGCTGAAAAGAAAAATGATTATGCTGCTCATTACACACAATAGAAACATATTTAATGCAAAAAATGCTCCAATTAACGAGTGATTGTGTCAATTCTTAACTCAACTTAGAGTTGGATCAACTCAAACTTGACTCGGATTAAATTGAACTTGACTTGGATTAAAATGAACTTGGCTTGGATCCAATTGAACTTGACTTGGATTAATTTAAAGTGAAAAAGGTAGCGCTAACATTGGCGCGAATGTGGTATCATACTTTAGGTTTCAAAGTTCCTTCAAGTCCTTTTAATTCCAAAACTGAGGAGTTTTAGGCATTTTATCATTCGTGAAAATTTATTTATTTCGAGTTTTCAACATATGGTGGAAATTTCTTCTCACAAAAAAATTCCCTATATATATATAAAATGAAACGCTAGGTGTCTGCATCAATTTATAAATAAACATGTGTTTTGTGAGTAATTTCCACTATGTCATTAAAATGGGAATCAGCTTGATTGGATGGTATCATAAATTCCATTCAAATTATGTGAAAAACCTGGCATCTGCTCACTTTTGTTTATAAGTAAAAAATGTTATTGGAAAGTTGAATTTATTCTTAAGAAAATGCAGCTTATCGTGGTAAAAAAACATGGCAAATTTGTTGACAACTTTTTTGCTAATAATAATTTGAAATATAATACATAGTTGTTGCTTGCTTGATTGGTGTGTGCGTCTGTGACGTTCATAAGGATGCTTAATGGCCGTATCTGCGATACGAGTTTCACCAGTGCACAAGTACAAGACTATTTAATCGCGGGTACTATTAGGGTAGATCTATTCGTTTGCCATCTGTATCTTGCGACTTTTTTGAAGGAAACTATCGAATCCCGTTATTTTTTCGGAATCATGTACACTAGTATATACTGTACATTTAAGTAAAACTTGATTTATAACATTTTATTGCCAATTTAAGTCTTTCGTAAATAAAGATCATAATAACCAGATGTACAGGTTACAACACCTGCAAACAATAATATTCAACTTATAAATTGTGAATAGGTGGAGTTGCAGTCGCAAAATTCTGGAAAGGTGGAGTCGGAGTCGGAGTCGCAAAATTATTCCTCCGACTCCGCAACCCTGAATTTGTAAGCAAGGTTCTTGGGGTTTCATAACGCAAGAAGTTAGAAAAAACTTCCTCATTAACTGCGTTTTTGCAAGGCATGACAACAATGAATTTACTGAAGTATAGAATATAATAGTGAGATTTGCTTACAGTTCCTTTTCTGCCGAAATGAAGGTTAACTTCTGAAAGTTTTTCTCAACTATGCTTTCGTAACACTGCTCTGTGATAATGTAGAATATTGTTGTTTTGATAAATTCTATTTGTACTCTTACCAACGGTTGATCCGCTGATAAATAATGTTCTGCGTCTCTTAGGCACGCGACATTTATAACACTGCTCTGTGATGATGTAACATGTAATTATTATTATCAATATACTGATTAATTCTGTTTATATTCTTACCAGCGGTTGATCCACAGACAAATAATGTCCTGCGTATCTTGGGCATTTGGTATTCCCTGTGAATGTGTAGGATTTATTGTATTTATTTGGGACTTGCTACCAAGTTGTTCATGTTGAGCCAGGCTTGTCCTCCAGGTGCACTGAAAATTGATGCTCATCAATGGTGTAGCGTATAGTGTGCGGAGTTGTGATTTTTGCTTTGCAAGATAGGTGTCGGTAACTTTATTTGTCAGGTGTTCCTAAAGTGCTGTTCCAAGTTTTTTTCGCGCAGGATAAATTTGACGTACCATGCGAAACACTTAGTGATCAAATGAGCGTGATTTGTGACTTTATTTGTAGGCTCATTTTCATTTTTGTCTGCGTGAGGTGCATGTGCTGCTGAAAAACTTTCAGCAGAGTACGTACTCATCAGCGGAAACTATGATTGAGCTTTATTGATCTTTAATAATTACGTTGCTTTCGATTCAATAGAACAAGGGATGTAAAGTTTTTCAGGAAAATTATACGGTGACGTGAATAAGCCTAGCTAGTACGTTAAATTCTGCTATTTTGCTGAAAGTACGAAAATAAATGTGATTTTACTTCCTTTCAACTAAATTCTACGTTCTAAGACAGAGATAGCAGGCAGGAAAGGATTTTACCAATAATATTATA